>LHUT01000361.1:20005-31386 GCA_001412135.1 Silene latifolia subsp. alba
TCACAAAGCAACACCTTAACCGGTGACCTCACGGTCACAAAGCAACACCTTAACCGGTGCGCCAAAGCTCCCCTTCATCACGATACTAGGAATACATCAATAAATCTCCTATGATCTATTTTCGTGAAAAAATAATTTGGGGGGAGTCGATTGGAGAAATAGTGGTCCACATTATCAAAATAATGGGATTGAGAGAAGATCGCAAAGGGAGGAGGAAGGGGATTTGGAGAGAGGATGTGACGGAGTCAAGAACAGGAGGGACGGTGTCGGGGATGGTTGGAGAGAGAAAAAACAACAGCGCCGCGCGAGAGAGGATTCAAAGGGTTGGACAAGGAGCAGGTGGAGTCAGCGGTTTCTAGAGGTGGTTCATAGTGTGGCGGTGCTCAACGCCAGTGGGTTCATGGTCAACAATGGTGTGGTCGTTTGGCTTGCTGGAACAGGAGGAGATGCCTTAGGGGTGGATGGCCGATGGCGGTTGACTACTTAATGGTGTAATTAGTGTATGGTTAATGATTAATCGATTAAGTTAAGTGAGATTTGGGTTAGGTTATTAATGAAATATTTTGTTATTAAATGGATATTATCAGGATAACTTAATAATTTGATGGCATAAAACTTACTAGAAAGGGAAAGAAAGAGAAGTGAGAAGAAAAAAGAAAAACTTCTTAAAAAGGAATATATGAAGCAATTAGGAGGAAGGGGGGAATACTTGTTAAAAATGACAGGAATTACAACTCTTATCGTGAAGCAACCTGACTTGCGACTTGGAGATTAAAAGTTAAAACTCCCGGCACAGAAGTTAGGAGGGATCCCTCTAAGGGCGTGGCCGCGTAGGACTGGTTGGTCCATATGGTTTAGCAAATGCGGCACATCCTTCAAAAGACGCTAAATGAACATGATCTAATGATAAAGAAAAACAAATTACCCAGGTAAGAGCAATTTGTGCTGATTCCTTGATAACACTGCCAAGTTGTCCAGTGAGGCGTAAGGTGCCTTTCCCACCCATGGTAGTGGCTTCAACATACTGAACCTCCCCACCATGAACCGTCCACACCAGCCCAACAGAGACCCCAGGATTTGCAACCCTTTCTGCAGTTTCTCTATCATCATACCTTGGTGGCTGCGATCACAAAATTCATTTTGAGAGACTAAAAAATAAATGGCTAGCTATATGCGATAAATGAGGAACTCTATAAGAGATAAATGCTAGTACACATAAAAAATGAGGCACCCACTGTATCATTCCTAGTCTGGCAAAAGTTGAGAAATAAATTGGCAAAAGTTAAGAAATCACACATTCAGAGAATAATCAATGTGGATACCCGTAGAGACTCAGAGCTAGTGGATGATAGGTCAAAGGTACGAATCCCCCTTCCCATTTATTGTATTGGCCTTGCGCCTCACTTCACACAGACAAAAAAATAGTATCGCCAACATGGAGAAACAAGGGGAAGGATTAGACGGAGAAAGAGTATGAAAAAACTCACACCGAGGACATTTTCAAGCAGAGTCTCATCCACGATCAGAGGAGATGTAAGTCGTAAAGCATTTGAAAAATCTTGATTATTGACGCCCATGGTAATCACCTCCATTTCTACTTCTTCTCCGTCAGCAAGTCTGCTTTCCAGAATAGGTGAAGATAGCTGATGGATATCTTTACTAACTGATGTAGCATTATCTTGCTCCGCAACTTTTACAGCTGCTGCACGGGCCAATGCAGACAGATTTCGCTCTAAATCCCGAACACCAGCTTCTCTAGTATATCCGTGAATCACAAGTTTCACCATATCCTGACAGTATAGAGAACAATAAGAGTTTGAAGAATGATAAGTTGCATCCTTGAATACAGGGCCTGACACTTGGTAGAGATTGCCTTTTCACAACAAAAAATACCAGTGTTTGAGGAGGTGGTGGTGGTGAGTAGCGGATCATATCATTAGCTTAAATGCTGATGGAAAGTATAGTTGGCAAGCTGGTTTAGGTACAATATATAATATAACGTGTGGGAGCAGTGGGAGGTCTTTGCTTCAAATAGAAAGCGCATGGAAATTGGAAAATGCAAAATAATTGAAGAACATATCAATTAGAAAGCTTAATGAACAGATTATTCACAAGGGAACACATTCAATGTTTTCTTCTTCTAACCTCACTCCCTTCACTATTCATCGAAGTGGTCTTCCTATAGACATGTATAGTCACTGACAACTACGGAAGAACGTCCTTATATACGAAATAAGAAAATTCCTACTTCTCTATACCAACTGAAAAAATGATTAAAATAACGAGCATACAGGTAAGCTCATCTAAAGAGTGACTTGACAACTCCATAATGCTTTGGCTTTAAAGCATCATATTGCATGTTAATGGATAGCAAAAACATCTATTACATATCAAAGATACTGCCAAGAACAAGTAGTAAACAGCAAGTGACAAGTATCACACTATCACTACAGTGACAACAGTTGAATTTCCTGATATGAACTTCTAGTACACATTGAGTACCAAGAAATTTATGATGCATACTTTGCAAGGAGTAGATGAGGGCAAAAAAGAAAAATCTCGAACGATTCATGAGAATAGTTAGATCATTAGAATGCCTAGGGGCAAGCATTTGACCACTAAGGAGGTAGTCTGAGTCTCTGAGAACAGAAGTTAGAAATATATATAAAATATTTTCAAAGAGAGGAAGGTATTAAAAATTCAAAAATCGAGGATGACTGGGGAAAAAACACAGATGATAATTACATTTGGATAATTTGAGAAGAACAAAAAGAAACAAGCATCAGTAAAGCAAGAGAAGATCGATGGAGGACAGAAAGAAGCAATAAAAGAATAATAACACCCCTCCCCTTGTTCTAACTGTAATTATTCCTAGACTTGCCTTAAAAAATTAGATCTGAACATTTCTTATGAAGCCATAGAATTTTTGTTGAGGTTGACTTTGGTATATATGGCTCCTTAAATCAATCTCCTTTGTTGTGTTTATAAAGGTCAAGGATGGGATAATGCCCATAAGCGAAAAGGAGAGATGAACACATGTGCGCCCACCCACGTGCCCTCCCACAAGCTGTGCAAAGATTTGGAAAAGTGAATACCTCTGGAATCTGAAGGAACGCAGAACTCAAACCATGTTGGTCTAGGACTCTTGGTAAAAGATGTTGCATAGCAATGTTGAGCTTCTCTTCAGGTGTATATCCAGGCAGTTCTATGACTTCCATCCTATCCCGGAGGGGTGGAGGGATAGGCTGCATTTTATTTGCAGTTGCCACAAAGATAACATTTGAAAGATCATATGGAACATTTAAATAACTGAATGGTTGCGGTTAAGAAATAACATTAGGTTACTATTAACGACTATCTTATAACATGGTACAAAATGAAGTGTGCACATGGCAAATTCTTCATTAGGGATAAGTATTTTTTAGACCATGTATATGGATGCTAAATAGTTAACACGCTCTTCATTAGGGATAAGCATTTTATTTGGCCCTTATTGAGGGAAGAACAACCGATGAGAAATTCTAAGAAATAAATCTTAAAAAGGAGTATGGAGGAACAAAAATGATATGTGGAACCTTAGACATTTATATAAACCAAAGAAGGTTAAAATCTGAGTGTCGACCAGCTAAAAATGGAAGGCAGCAACACCGGCAAGTAGGAAACAGAGACAGCCAGTTTATCCTACTCTTCTATCCAACTACCTAGTCAAAGGCGAAATCTGCGCCACAATCATTCCTTCATACTTCACTCGCCAATTCTAATTTCACCCTAAAGAGGATTAGTCGCATAAGGATTTTTTCAAAAGATGCTGTGTAGTAACATATAAAAACCATAAGAAAGTTTCTTCTCAAAGGTTAGAACCATAGACTGGAAGTAATAAGCATCTGTTTTCAAGAAACAAAAGAATATATCACAAAAAGGATACTGGTCATTGAAAGTTCGGTTCTGTTCAGGATCCAGAACCTCTAGTAAAGCTGCAGCAGGATCCCCACGGACATCGGAGCCTGTTTTGTCTATCTCATCCAATAGCATAACAGGGTTGGGGACACCCACTCTCTGGAAACCGACAAAAAACATAATGAGGACAACAAAGAAAGTAATAAACAGCAATACCACATAGTCAACCATAACCTGAAGTCCTGAAAAAAGAAAAGTAGCAAAGGCCATACAATAACCATAGTGCTTCAAAGGCTCAGGGGTCGGACACATGCAGCCTTTGCCCGTGTTAATAGCACAAAAAGACTGTCTTGGATGACCATACAGAAAACTACTTTGAGGATTGCATAACTGCAACTAATTTTGTGAGCCTTTTTTTTCCATTGTCATCCAGAAGCAAAGGGTAGTAACACTCCAGAAGAAATGGAAACTAACAAAGGCAATACAACAAAAGGAAAATCATCACAAAATTCAGCTAACACCCGCAGATGACAGTGACAAACATATAAAAGTAACCTTGTTACAGTATAACGCTAAATGTTTAAGACGAGGAAGAGATTTTGGTCAAAAATATAGCTTAATGGATTATGCAATATTCAGATTGGGGCAAATCAACAACCACCACCACAACATCAACAACAACATCAGAGCCTTAATCCCAAAATGATTTGGGGTCGGCTGACATGAATAATATAGCTCGTTCAATAATACGAAAAAAGAAGACTGTCGAAGTAAAAGAATACTATGACTATTCAAGACTCTAGTGGGATAAACTGAAAGGGGCTAGCTAATCTGATAAAATCTCGAGCAATGGAGCAGATTGTTTGGGGAAGGGAGGGGATACAGAACACGTATTTTATTGGTACTCATTAGAGGTATACATTCACAAGGATATGAAAGCTCTTAGGGAGCACATGCATGAGTTGTTTAGTAGGGTAAGAGATCATAACTAGCATAGCACAATCTCTTTGAACCCATCCAGCACGAGAGGGAAGGATTGTTATTGTAGACAATTTGGATGGTAAAATATAATCAGGTCATCACTTTGTCAATGATAGTATAATGAGAATAAGAGAAACCCAGAAGACGTCTTAGTGATAACATGGAAAAAACATAGTTGTAGTTAAGATTTACCTTTATGCCATCAATAAGGCGACCTGGCATGCTTCCAATGTAAGTCCGCCGGTGGCCCCTGATATCAGCTTCATCCTTCACACCACCAAGAGATATACGTACAAACTTTCGACCCAAAGCAGTAGCAATCGATGTGGCTAAGGACGTTTTGCCAACACCAGGTGGCCCAACAAAGCACAAAACTGGTCCTCTTGCATCTGGTTTCAGCTGCAGTGAGCTCAAACAAGGTGAGTATACAATTCTCAGTAACAAACCAAAAAAAGCCTGACTGAATATGAAATCATCTACCTTACGAACAGCTAAATATTCAATAATGCGCTGTTTGACCTTGACCAGTCCATAATGGTCAAGGTCAAGACGCTCTTTAGCAGCTCTAAGATCTAGTTTATGCTCTTCAGTAGCTTTCTTCCAGGGAAGATCAGCAAGAAGTTCTAAGTAAACGCGTGAACTATGATATCCAGGTTGCTGAGGCTGCATTTTCTTCAATCTCCTGTAAAGTTTGAATTAAAAAATCCAAAATTTAGTGCACTCATCGATAAGATTCATAAGATTCAAGTCATTCAATTATGATTCTTTTGTTTCTAGGATTAACAAAGCCTATTGTATAATCATTGGCGGATGTATGATCATAAGATTCATAAGTCATAACCATGGGGTCCAGGGACATCGGGAAACTAAATTTTTGAGCATTATACTCAATTATTGTTTCACAAAAAATTTAAATAAGTATCTTTGAATGCAAGTAGCTTTGAATTCTCAACAGAATCCCAGAAACAACATACCCTGCGTCCACCATCATGTAATATCCTCGACAATTGACATATTTACAAAGTTAAGAATGTTAAATTGCTTTAGCTAATGAGGAAACAATTTCTAAGAATGTAGACAAAGAAAGAAAAATCAAAGAGCATTTTTCTAACGAGTACATAAAAAAACTAACCGCAACTCCCTTTGCGCATGCTTCCAAATATCTGAAGGCATTCCTGCATTTTGCATTTTTCTTTCAAGAGCAGCAATATCATCCTCATCATCATCATTATCACCAAGTTCCTCTTTTATAGCTCTCATCTAAGTAAGATGAAATACAAACACATAAAAAATGAACTTCAAAAAATAGCCAGAAAGCGAAAGTTGAAATCAATTTAAAATTACACAAAGATGATTGGCTATGAAACATTCACAAGCCAAACCCAGAGTGAGGAATGAACAATAATAAAGATCTCATTCTGAACTAAAACAAGGTCTAGTATAAGTGAGTACGCTTACTAATATAACACAAAAGTGGATGTCGAAAGATTCTAGAAATACAAGCAACAGTTGTCAGACGTACCATGTACTTAAATCTGTCTGATCAAGATTATATTTTTCCATTTACTCAAAGCACAATGTTGTCATCCATATGTCAAAGTCGTCTTATTGATTTCAAGTAATTAAAATGTATCAAGATAAATATCATTCAAAAAAAAAAAAAAAGATAAATCAACCTGTTGCAAAGTAAAACAGGGGAGAACCAATTAGAAAGAGTGTTTCCCATTTCCTAATGCATAAAGAACTAAACGGCATGTCCAGTAGAAACATTTACTCCGTACAAACCTGCTGCCTTAGAAGGAATTCTCTCTGTGATTTTGACAATTGTCCTTCAACCTTTTGTGTGATCTTTTCAGCTACACGAATAGTCTAGCGAGGCAAATCAATTAAAGCAAAGGGGCATTAGCACAAAACTAAAATGAGAGATCATTATTCGACGGATTGAAAATGCAAATCATCTTAGAAAGTACCTGCAGATGCCTTTCAACCAACTCAGTTGCTTTTGAAAGCCTAACCTTAAGATCAACAGAATCCAACATAGCTAGCTGCTCTTCGAAACTTATTTCAAAGCTTGCAACAAATATGTCAGCCAATTTATGAATGGGGACAGTCTCCAAAAGAACTTTTGTCCTCCCAGCCGCTTTTTGTTTCTGGTAAACATAAAGAGTAAGTGAATATCAACTAACAAAAAGAACAATTTACCAACAAAGACAGCAGAGACCTCACAAACATCTACTTGTTTCAAAAGCCTAGCATCCCACAGAAATCATTGCTCACAATTACCTTATTTGCTATCTAAAAAATTTAAGAGGATATATTTACTTCCGTACAGAAAACTTAATAAGAAAATGCATCCAAGAATGAGAAAGTTTGAAAACTTAAGAAGCAACTACACTCAGTCATTTGGTTCCTCTTTGCTTCTATTTGAGAGAGAGAAAAAAAGCTTGCAGTTATACACAGTATAACGGTGTAATAGACAGGCCAATCAACATGCTAAACCATGAAATAGATATTGATTCTCATATTACTCTATATGAGGTTTCCTTTTATCACTCTCTCCTTTCCACATCTTTAAGAGGGTCGTTTGGTTCGAAGTATTGGAATGGTATGGAATGGATTGTGATACCATAGTGGTATGAAGTTAGAATCCCATACTTGCTCATAAGTGTTTGGTTCGACCCTGGAATGGATATAGAGGTAGTAATAAGAAGGAATGGAGTTAGAAACTTGAGTAGACACATGGGTATGGGATTCCAAGTGGTTGGAATGGAGTTAGAATCCATTGGATATCTAACTCCATTCCAAAAACCTCCAACCAAACACTAGAATGGATTGAATCCATTCCAAAAGCTCCAACCAAACACCCCCTTAAATGATTGAGCACGAATATAAAAGGATAAGAGATGTTTCTTACAAGAATGAAAAAAAAATGTAGTCGATCTCCTGGGAAAAAATTAATAGGACAGAACCCTGTTATAAACTAAGTGACCTCATATATGTTTCATACTTCAATGAAGAGATTTTTACCCCAATTCAAGAGCTTTCATTTGTTTACAATGTGATTGCCTAAAACTTCTGACGGGCAAGTTCTTCACACGGGGGGATTATGTTTTAGAATTTCGGCCTAGATGACACAAGGCATTTACGGAAGATCAAACCTTTACCTGCTCAAGGACAGAGATAAGTTCCATGGCAGTAATCTTGAACTGGCGAGCTAATGCAACAAAATCGGGCTCCTGTTCTGCTTGTTCCATAACTGAAAATACATGGAAAAGTCATAGTTCTTTAGGGTGTAAAACCAGTATGTCCACATCCATATAAGTTATACTAATATACTAGCATTTATGAAGAGAGAGAACTTGTAAAACTAAACAGCACAAAAAGTCAATACCAGAAAATTGATTAAGACCTGTTTGCGACCGCACAATTGTTCAAGTACTCTATGTTGGGCATAATGTTAATCCAAAATCAAAATTGTTTTACATTCAGATCTCTTACCTGATTTAGTGATGTCAAGTGAAGAAATTTTTGCAGTATAATAAGTTCCTCTAGTATTTAGTTCCAGCACACTGAATCTGCACAAGCCTTCAAGTACCACAGTATATGTAACCCTGCCACTTGGTTTTTCCACTCCTCTTGAGAGATGTAGTGCTCGAGCAGCCACTCCCCTACATTGTCATTCACTTTTATTCATTATCTCGTGGTTATTTTATATCTTAAAAAGCTTTTCATAAACAAATGAGAGAGTATCATGTGGTTCACAAGATCACAAGTGGGGGTGTTCGCCTGGAAGTTTCAAAATAAACCCATAAAGCCATAATGAAATTTGCATCAATAAAGCACCGGCCTACTACTACTTCACAATTGAAGAGGAGAAAAGCATAAAAACCCAAATTACAAAATACCTGTTGTGCCAATGAACAGTCTCCTGCTGACTCTTTCCACTTGCCTTGGGAGAGCCTGAGAAAGCTGGCTGATTTTTCGGATTATGTTCGCTAGAATCAGTTCCTGCACCTTTACAATGAATATTTTTAACGTTACATACGAATATTTAGAGGGAATGCCATAAAACATAAATAGTAGTAAAATACACAACTTTAAAATTACACACAAATCACAACAAGAGCTGAATATGTCATTCAAACAACCTTGGGAAATATTCATATAACATCTCCAAAAATACGGACAAATTATAAGGACTATGACAAACAGAAGCATGAACCTGGATATAACACAGGCCCAGCAGATTCAGAATCCACAGCATCACGTACAGGAACTATGCCAATTAAACCCTTCTCTTCCCTTTGCCATAATTCTTGCTCCACAAGCTTAACACTGTAGGAAGAAACAAAGACAGATAAAAACAACATGCAAGTTTTTCTAGTTTAGCCACGTCTAAAGAAAGATGCTCTACTATGAGGTCCCTCGATTCCAATTTATCTGCCAAAGCTTTGACTGCCAATTTACAATACCAATGACAAATGTATTCTCTTAAACTGTTGATCCAATATTGCAACGTCTTTTAGAACACCAATTTAAATTGTAGACCAAGGTTAACGGCTTTGTTTCTATGCGCTAAAGTAGTTAAATGAAGGGCAATTTGGACCGAAACAAGTATCTTGCATAGATTTGCCATTTGCATAGCAAAACAAGCACAATATTACTACTACAAGATTACGAGGCAAACAATCCGAGAGATCCATTCTTCTCTTAGGACTACTTGTTCGTCTAGTTTTATAGCAAATCACTCTTATTATCTAATTCATCAGCTCTAACTCATACAAGCATCAACGGAAGCTTAATGGAACCACCCAAACTACTCAAGGATGAAAGGCCCCCTCAAACCCAAATTTCTGTCAGAATTGTTTAAATGGAACCTTAAAGGCAGTGCAACGAACCTTCCCTTTGGATTCAACTCCCCGACCCTTATGCCTTAACAACTAAGCTAGCCCTACTGTGCACAACCTAAACATTACTCCCTCAATTCCAATTATATTGTTCCCACTTGACTTTTCTAGTAAGCAAAATGACAACTTTTACCGATATTTTCTCACAGTATACAGTAGCAACATCTCTTAAAACAACAAAATAGTTGATTTGAAGTTCTGATAAATCAAAAGCGACAAACTTAACATCGTATCCCCCATATATTTCGAAAATTGTCATTAAAAATTGAAGTTGAGCTAATGTACTTTCTTCCAGTAACCATAATTTGCATGCAATAACAATTTTGCATAAACCAATTAGTACAGTATAATTCAGAAATGATGCTAATTATTGAGCAACTAGAGCGAGACATACAACATTAAACCCCCAATGACGATACAACATTACAACTAACATAATCATCATATTAACATAATAATAAAATCTCAAAAAAATTACTAGAATTAACATAATAAATTGAATTGGTAACCCATCAAATCAACTTAATCAATGATCATCCATAGAAATTGCCAAATTGGGGTACCTTAGTTATTATTTCGGGAGGGGTCCGGCCATAAAGTCCATACATATATTTTTATTTCAAGATCCGCCACTAGTATTTCAATCGACCCGTGAATTAACAACAAAACATGATAAATAAGGAATTCAAAAAAAAAAAAAAAAGAATGGAACCAATGAACCTGGTAAGAGAAGTGCAGCGAATACGAATAATAGCACCAGGTAATAATACTTTATTTTTGAAGGCTAATATACCCAGTCTATTTGGTAGCTCCATTGCCTCCACCATTTTTATTCTGTTTGTTTGTTTGTTTGGTTTGTAAGAGAGATACAGAGGATTATTATATTATATAGTGAGGGAAGAAGAAGAGTAATTAAATGCTCCATCTGTCACAATCATTTGTTTGACAAAGGAGAGAAAATTACATTTCACTTGTCTATTTTATAGGTCCATTTATTTACTTGCGTAAAACCTATCAAAATGAAAATAAATAACAATTGTGTTATACATTACACGGAAATAAATAGTAATTGACTGGACAGAGGGTCATGATGAGGGTGTATATATAGTTGAGGGGATTAAGTTAATGATGTAATTAAACTGACATCATCATGTTTACGGATGATTACCTTAGCAGTAATTGATAGTTTAGAAGGAGCATTGGTTTTTTCTGGGTGATGTAGTTAGTAATGATTAGGGATTAGATAAGAGTGGAATTATATCGTACGTTCATCGAGTCGTACGTGTGGTTACCTTGTTCACACCACGTTTTGTTTATCAACCACTTCCCTCGGTCTTCAAAACAACGCTCATAACACGAACACTCCTCCTAACCAGTCGTCCCATATTCAATACCGTATTGGATATCAACACTCGTGTTTGAGTGAGAAATGAGAATTGATTATAATTAAAGCGAAAATTTACCTTCATTTATTTAAATATACTTTTGACACTTGTGCGTTATAACGAGGTAAGTTATATCCTTTTTTTTTTTACAAATCTGTCCATTTTCACTTCGTCCACATTTAGTTCCATTGTCAAAAGGCACAACCAAACT
>LHUT01000363.1:10281-25707 GCA_001412135.1 Silene latifolia subsp. alba
AAATGGGTTAAACAGGTCGGGGTGGGTTATAGAAAAATTAAATGGGTCGGGTTAGGGTTGAGTCAAATGACCCGTTTATTTAATTGGGTCGGGTTAGGGTTAGGGTAGTGGTGACCCGTTTAATATTGACACGAACACGAACACGACACGACCCGATCTGTTTGCCAAGTCTAGCCCAAACTACTTAACTGATTTCAAAAACTAGGTGACCAAAATTTTGCCTTGTGTTTCACTAGCCAGTGGTAACTACTACATTTATCATGAATTTCCTGTTTCACCATTTCTAAAAAAATTTCCGGTCGTTGTACTCTATTCTCAAGCCTGCAAATATTCCGTGCATTCCATACATGGTACACCATAGCCAGCACCGCAACAAAAAGGATCTGCTTTTTCATTAAGGATCGACTTCTCCATTGCACTATCCATTCCAACTCACCTGCAGAAAGGACAGGCACATCCAACCATGATCTGAAGAGAACCCAACATTTAGCACTAAAGGGGCACCTATATAACAGATGTGTATGATCTTCTACCTGGTCAAGACATATCTCACACATTCCATCTTGAATTACACCAACCCTGAGCAGCCTATCTTTAGTTAGAAGTTTGCTCTGAATAGCTAGCCACCCAATGAAGGAATGCTTGGGATAATTCACTCTGTTCCATATTAAAGGCCACCACTCCACCTTAATTTGAGGGCCTAGCAACCAGAGATAACCATGAGAAATTGTATACTCCCCATGGTTGGTCTGCCATATCCTATTACTGTAACCACTTTTCATCTGCTCCCTAACTTGACATATTTTCCGCCATGTCCAACTGGTGTTCATAGAGGGTATGTAATGAAACTAGTCCTGCCCTTTGATATATATGTGATTCACCCATCGACCCAAAGATGATCAGCTTTACTGGCTAGCCACCAAGTGTATTTACCCAACATAGCGATATTCCATAACCTACAGTTAACAATTCCCAGTCCACCAACCTTCTTGTCTTGACAAATTTTGGCCCAAGCAACAGATGGAGTTCTGTGATATCCCTCTGATCCAGACCACAAAAAGTTTCTGCAAATTTGCTCAATCCTATCAATGACTATAACAGGAATGAAAAAAATTCGAGCCCAGAAGGAATGCAATTGAGTAAGCACTGCTTTAACAAGGACCAACCTACCTGCATAACTGATCTTCCTAACCCCTCATCCTCTTATTCTCTCAACCACTTTTTCAACCAATTTGGTACAGTCCCCAATAGTCATTCTTTTATAAGATACGGGAATTCCAAGATATTTAAAAGGGAATGTACCTTCCTTAAAACCAGAAACATTCAGAATATAAGCAATTTCCCCAACATCCATGCCATTAAAATAGATATCTGACTTGTCACTGTTCATAACTAAACCAGATGCAGCTGAAAAAGTAGCAAAAGATCTCAGCATCACAAGTATGGACTGCCTATCCCCCCTGCAGAACATGAGAAGATTGTCTGCAAAGCATAGATGGGTCAACTGCAGGGGTCTACACAAGGGATGAAAATTGAACTCAACAGTAGGAGTAATCGCAGTCAAGACTCTGCTCAAATACTCCATACAAATAGTAAAAGAAAAATAAACTCTTAAAAGAAAAATAAACTCTTAAAAGGCAGTTACAAAAAAACGCATTTTAGAATATACGAGGTAGTGAAACAGTCGAATTACATGATAGAATAGACCCATAAATTTGAAGGTATTAGTGTAGTTTAATTTCTTCCTACACCAACATCTAATATGTGACTATGTGAGTAATAGTTACCCGTTGGCTTCTACGGAATGGTTTCTGATATTTGCCATTACGTATTGATGTTTCTGGTGGCGCAAGTGCACAATAATTTTTTGTCTGGAAAAGCAGAGGAAATCCTTTACATCCTCTCCAGTATTTATTACACTAATTTGAAATATCAAAACTAACTTTTTACAATTTTTTTGTTCTTTATTCCACATTTGGGATCCACCAACTGAGAGATTTTTATAAGGTGGTTACCACCTCCGCATGGGTGGGTGCTTCTTAGTACTAATGATGCGTCGAAAGGTAAACCAGGTGCCGCAAACAGTAATAGGGGGTTTAACAAGTTAATAATTCATTTGGATAACAAACCTTTTAAGAGGATCAGCTTGTTAGTAGCACTCTCCGCCGGTTAGTGCAACATTGCAACGATCTTATTAAGGATGAAAATTGGTCAATCAAAATTGAACATACAAAGATAATTGAACCAACGATTGGCATCTTGGACGATCCACCTTTTAAGTTTCGTTCTATCCTTTGTGAGGACAATGTTGTTTCTGTTAAGAAATCATCTCAACTAAAAGTTTAAGCTGATAATTGGAGTCCCGAGATGGATTTTTTTTTTTTTTTTTGGCAGCTGAAAAGAAAGGTTCCTAGTGCAAGCTCATGGCTTGTTTTGCCAAGTCATGAGCTCTGCTGTTCCGATCCCTGCGAACATAACTAAAACAAAAACAATGAAAGGTTGATGAGATAAGAGTAATGTCATTCAAGATGCCCTTAATGTGGTGATGCTTGGTCTCCTTCCCCATCCATTGTGCCAAAAGTTGAAGACAATCAGAGGAAATTTCAAGGTGCAGAATGCCAGCCTGTCGTGCCCAACTAATGGCCTCCTTAATACCAAGTGCTTCCGCTTGAAGTGGCGATTCGGCCCGACCACGCACATACCCCTCATAACTAATTTCCCCTTCAGTCCCAAGAACAACCCATCCAAAACCCGCAAGACAAAGAGTCTTTCCAGCTGGCGTCAACATAGATTCGCACCATGGAACAGGAGGAGAAACAACCAATAGAATAAAAAGGTCGTCCCGCACGGAGCATTTGATGGTCAAGATCTTTATCCGAAGTATTATCATGATCACCTCCCTCATAACCAGGCGGATGCAAAGGATCATTGTTGATCCTACCGTTGGCCTGAAGGACATCCTCAATCAGCTGACGAGTCTTGGAGAAAAAAACACCGGGATTAAAGAGTTCACCTCTAAACATGATGTTATTCCTTAAAGTCCAGAGACTAACCAAGATCGCAAGAAAGTGTATTACGAGAGTAACCCCATCATCCAATTTGGACAAGTAAAGAATCCAATTAATAATCCAGTCTCGAACATCAAGAGAAGGGAATTGACCTACATTTACTCCTAACACAGATCCTGCCCAAATCCTTGAGCTAATAACACAGTCACGGAACAGATGGTCCAGGGTTTCCACAGCGCCCCCTCGTTGTCACACAGAGCACAAGATGAAGCCCAAGCCATATCCCTTTTAACGAACTCACTTCCTATCGGAAGGGAACCAGTAATAATTTTCCAGAGCAGAATTTTCCATGTCTGAGGGCCTTGTAGGTGCCATAATTTTTTCCTACAGAAAAGCTTCCAATTCGCGTGAACCCGTTCTTTATCCTTTCTGGACCCATGTTCATTGAAGTACTCTTGGAAGATAATACCATACCCACTCTTAACAGTGTATTTGTCACTGCTAGTAAAAGGCCAAAAGATCTCGTCCGAGTTTGAGAATCATGAAGAGGGATGGCTAAAATCTGATTCACGCTTTCCTCCGCAAAAAGTAAGCCGACTAGTCCTTCATTCCACCCTCCATTATTAAAGCAGACGTCTTTTACACGGAGATCTTTTAAGAAAGTAAAGCTCTCATCAAGTAGGCAGTCCTTTGGCTCTGGTGTTCGTCCGTTCACCCACTTCTTGTCCCACACATTTAAATTGGAATCAATCCCGGGTTTCCAGCCAATATGCTCTCTAATAAGCTTTAGACCATGAAGGATGCTACGTGTCCCCAGGAAAGTGATTTTTTTTTACTACAAAGCCACCTTTGATTCTCAATTCCCAATGATCCCATGAGTTTCTCTCGGAATATCAAACAGAACAGCGATTCGTCATTTGACATGAGTCTCCACGCATGTTTTGCCAATAATGCCTAATTGAGACATCCCACATTGCGAATACCAAGACCCCCTTCACGCTTCGGTAGACTGATGAAAGTTCTACTACACCAGTGAAGACACTTACCTGATTTACTTCCAGCCAACCAAAATTGTGAATAAGAGAGCATTAATCTTCTTAGTCACACTTACCAATATTTTAAATACCGATAGAAAGAAAATGGAGAGATTTGATAGGACAGAAGAGATCAAGGTAAACCTCCCCGAGGTCGATTTTATATTCCAACAGTTTATACGTCTAAGTTGTAGCTATTTGGCTTTGCCCCTCTATTTTGTACCAAAAAAGAAAAAAAAGAAAACCAACATCTGATATTCGAAAATCCAGTCTCCAATTATCTTGGGCACACACACATTACGCGACCATAACATTCTCCTTCTTCTGGAAAAAAACTATGGCCTCCATTGCTAATACCTTCAAGGTTTCTTCTTTCGTCACTCTTATTTATGCTCTTTCTTGTCAAATTAAGCAACCTTATAACTTTGTTTCATATTTACTTTTATTTTTTCTACCTGGGTTTTGTATGCTTTAATTATTTCTACTCCCCACCCTAGTTTTTATCATCAAATAAACAACATAATTCAACTTGTTGTTTATAGTATAAGTGAAAAATGAGGAAGAATAAACATATGCTGCATAGATTGTATTCAATTTTTGTATTAAAACTTAGAGATTTTAAGTCAAGTTCTGTACTTTTATCTTATTATCTGTGAACTAAGAATCATAAGTCAGTTCATCAAATATTCTTAGATATTTTTAGGCTTGCTCGGGATGTAGGTAATTATTACCGGAGTAATGCAGATTAAAATAAGAAGAAATAGGAGGAGATTGATGGTTAGTGTTGGTTGTGGAGGGAGGTGACTGGTGAGTAATGATTTCTCCTTAATGGAGCAGTTATTAATATGTACACTATTTCCCTCATTTCTATCTTCCATTACCATCACTTTCATCCATTTTCTAGCTCATTTAAGCTCTATTGCCCTAGTAACAATTACCTTTATCCCAAGCAAGCCCTTAGAGTTTAATCGTCCGATTAATTTGTAAATTTGCAATTGTCTGTCCGAAAGTACTACACCCTCCGTCCTAACCAGTTAACGGGGAGAGTATTAATTGGTATATGTGGAGACTGGTAGTTCTCCGACAGAGCCAATGACTTTTATTATTTGGTTATCGTAATATGATGGAATAAAGTAAACCAACGTGGATATGGTTCCCTTTTATTGCAAAGTAGAAATCATAGATGTAATTCCTGACGTAATTTTTATTTTTGGATTATCTGAAAACAGTCTTTTGTGGGGGTAATGCTATGTGCATCCAACCCATTCTTAGCCTCAATTTGGGGGAGTCCTTGAAGCATGTAATGTTCTGTTTTGCAAATTTTGATGAGAGTGGTTTTAAGGTGATGCAGATAATTTTAGGATCGAAGTCGATAGCGCGCAGGAAGATAATGGAAGAGATGGGTTATAAATTCACAATATTGGTAATATCAAGGCCATGTATCTGGTTTTCTTAAGCATTGTGCCATTGTGGTGGTTTAGTAAGTTTGAGTGTCAAAGTGTCTAACTAATTTGTCATGTAGACTGCGGATATTGATGAAAAAGCGATACGTAAAGAAAAACCAGAAGATTTGGTTATGGCCCTTGCTGAGGCTAAGGTGCAGTTCTGTTTCCATTTAAGTGTATCCGTCTTTAGTATTTTGTTGCTTATTGTTTATATGTGATTTCTTATGGAGTATTTTACTGCAAGTTTCATGAGTATGTGATCAACCCTTTGCATGTACAAGCTGAAGTTGACATCGATTTACCACAAAAGTGAAATGGGGACAATATAAATGGGGATGGAGGGTCAACGTTCTTTGAGTACAAGGGTCTTTTACAAGTGCGGTTCAATTGGTCACTTAAGGATAATTTTGAAGTTTGCTCCAATGCCCTGCGCCTCCTAATTTGTATTCTGTATAACAGTAGAAGTAAAGCTCTTTATGAATTTTGAAGGGGAGTCAAGCTATAGTTAATTTTAGATATTTGAAGACTTGAAGTTTTATTTATTTTCTATTTTTCTCTACTAGAGACAAGGAGTCGTAGTTTAGGCGTTGGGATATGAGGGAATAAAGAAAAAGGTTCACTAAGCAGTTTCCGTTTTTATATCGTTGCTTGTCAAGTAACAGTTGGTCAATGCCATTCACGGTGTAGTTGAGTCTATCAGGCTATGTGCATTCAGTCCCCTTAATAGCCTGTGGCAATGTGGTATTGTGTTGTATACGACATGTTTCTCCGTGTTTGCTACACTATCTATGGTTTAATGTTTATTCGGTTTTAGATTTTAACTTGTCTTCTTTTAGACTTGTTATGTCTCTCCATAAGAATTGTTGAAAGTGCAATATACAAATGACTGCAAGTATCACTCAGGCTGACGCAATCATTTCTAAGCTACAAATAGCTGACAAGCAAGTGAACGATCATGAACCAACACTATTACTTTCAGCTGACACAGTATGTAGTCTCTTCTCTTCGCTGTGATTGTGATTACTATTGTACGACAAATATGGTATAATTTTATTACTTCAACACTATCATATCCCGTAGATCCTCAATTGGTGGATGTAGGTATGAGCTATCTCCTTCAGGGTGATTTTTCTTGTTGCTTATCTGTAATATGTCCCTTCTGAATAGCTATTGCTAGTTGGATAAAGTGATTATTTTGTGATTCTAGTTTAAAGATAGAATATGCACACAGAAGGCTGTTGTGATCCTTTCTTTGGAGAGTCCTGGAACTTGTTTACTAAGAAGCTATCAATACTGATTGCTGACTGCATCCTGAAATCTATGATGCTGTTTAATTGGTGTAATTTATTATTAATGTCAAACTTTGAGCTCTTAAATGTTAGATTCGTGCCTCAATATGATACCAATTTGTTCATCTAGTTTGATTCCATATACTGATATACCATTGCATTACATGCTCTCTGTTTTGGTAATGTTGGTGGTGTTGTCAAACCCAACAATACCTAATACTATNCAATTTAATGGGTTGACCCCTCCCAAATTTGGCTTTTTCATTCGCAAGAGCCAGGAATCGAACCCCTGACCACTTGTTTAAGAGATGAGAGCCCTTACCACTCACACCAGCCAACTTTGGTTAATTATATATATCTCTTGATGCTATATAATACCAGTTTCAGCTGACACTCTTGACTCAGTAGTCGCATTGCTTTGTCTTTCTCTATGAACATTGTTTCCTAGCTAGGTGATTAGGATACAGGATATTGTGACACTTATTTTTCATAGTGAAACCTTTTATGTCACTACTTTCCTAATGCAAGCTCTGACCTTAATCAATGGTCATATTTCTTGTTGGCTAGTTGCTGTGATACGATACAAAGTAATTTTACTAATTCGGTCAAACTGTTTAGAACAATGATGGCATTTCTATGGCATTGACATTTTTCTCATCATTCAAGCAATCCTGTGTGGCAGTGCCTGTAAAATTTTTACGGTGTCAGTTATGTTGTGGGTTCCTTATTTATGTCAGTCCCTCGCCTTTGTTGTCAGGCAGAAGCTACGAAATCAGAGCTTATCATCGGTGATCACAGCACTGATGCTGCACCCTCAATCTTAATTATTGGCGACCAAGTATTAGTTTCCTCTATTTTTTGTATCTGTGGATTTAAAATGCCGTAATGGAATTCTTTGAAAATTTCATGAATAATGTGCACCTGTTTACCTGTGATAAAGAAATGAATGCATGTGTAGAGTCTTGTTTGTTTAGCTAACACACCAGAGGAGCAGTTTAAATTCTGCAACTTGGGTGTTTGGTTGCTTGAAAGGAAGCAATTGGATGGGCTTTTACATGAACTTGTTCACTTTCTGTTATTCATAGAGACGAGCTTTGCAAGTCAATCCTATTCCATATATTCAATTTCAGAACAGAATCTTTCTTTGTAAGAGCTATCAGAGTGAAGTCAAACTCCAGCTATCAGAGTTAACTGTTTAAAGAGTCGCTGATTTGAGCTCAGAAACAAGCATTTGATTCCATATAGCTTATCTCTTAGTTAAGTAAGTTGAGTGTCCTTGTTTGCAGACTTGCAGTATTTTGTGGAAAACAAATAGCCAAATAGGTGTATTTGCTGTGTAGTAGTATAAACTGGAATTAGCCTGGGTACTCATGACTTCAGTTTGGATGCCGTCAATCATTAAGATTGCCCTTGTAACGCCTGTTCGTTTGGACTGAAACTTTCTGAAGTGAATTGAAGTCTAAAAGAACATGACCTAACTCCCTTTACATCAAAGAAAAAAAGGAAAGAAAACTGAAATTGAACAATATACTGGAAATTTTCCTTCAATTTTCAGTTATACAATCAATTCCTGTCAATTGAATGTGTATTTTCAAGAACAAAAATGACAACGTAACATGATAGCCGATCTACTATATTTAACCTTTGTTTTATTTCTTTTTTTTTTAAAAAGAAAAANGTGTCGTGTCGGTATCGACACGATAGGTGTCGGACACTCGACACGGCAACTAAGTGAAGTGTCAGAGTAACATAGGCTAAGGCTATGTTCAATATTGCATTATTATAATGAGCTATAAAATACAGCTCAAGCTTAAGCTATCAATGTGTGTGCCTGTTAGTACACTAGCCTTGGCAGTTTTACAGGAGACCCGGAATCATGTGCACAATTACCCTTGATACGGATCGGTAGTTGCTTTCATGAATTGTGAACCGAAAACTCTGGTCTTCCAAAGTTACAGTCTTACAAATTCAATCTAGGGCAGTCAATATCTGAAATTTCTAGCAAGCCATGATGTTTGTTATCCCTGTTCATTCTTCATAATCATCTATTTTCACAGCTTGTGCTCTTTTGTCATGTTAGTAACATTCGTGTTTGTTACCTTTGGATTCCTATGACCAGGTAGTGGTCTATGAAGGCATGGTTAGGGAAAAACCATCCAGTGAGGAGGAAGCACGGCAGTTCATGAAAGGTATGAGCTCATAAGTCACAAGTGCCTGTCTTTCTGATTTTCTGACTATGTTTTGAGACGTTCATTCCATACTGGTGAAACGCGCTATGCAAAGTTTTTTTAAAACCTGGATTAAAGCTTATATCCTACTCCGGTTTGATAGCCTATGCTACTCAGACTCATTTAAAATCATTCAACACGGGTGTGTATCAACTATCAAGGTTCAGATTGGGCTATTTTATTGAAAATTCACATGTTTTGGCTGAAATGAAGGTGTCCAAGTTTCAGATACATGTCTGAGTGTTGCGGTTTAGACACGGTTACGCACGAAAATATTAAGAGTCATAGTAGTATAGTTGATAGCCCGATTATGAAATTATTAGATGTCCGAATAAAAGATAGAAAACCAGACATACGGTATTACTTTGTCATATACTCGTGACATTTTAGCTATGCACGTTTTACATGAGTTTTTCAGAAGAACTCGTAATTGTTAGATAATATAGCGATCTATTTTATGGGCATCTATTGTTCTACACAGAGTCAAAGAATGACCAGCAATCTAAGAGAGAACCGAGAGCCTGAAATGGCAAACAGATATTTGCAGATTCTATGGCTTGTCTCATTATCTAAACAAATCACCTATATTGATTAGTTTGCCATCGTTTTTTGGTGGATGTCTTCTACTGTGCACATATGTCTCACATTTACAAACCATAGTTTTCTTTCTGACTTCTTTGTTGATTTTCTAATGGATTTGTTGATAGACTATTCTGGTAAGAAGGCGTCAACTGTCAGTTCTGTTCTAGTGACAAACCTTCAGACAGGATTCAGGAAAGGGGAATGGGACAAAGTGGAGGTAAGTTTTGTTTATTTTACCGCATACATGATACTAATACATTGTTGTTGGAAAGTAAAAATGAATACTTGCTTAAAGGGAATAATTGGTCAAAACACATAATTGGATACAAGTCATGCAACACACCTATTTGAATGATGAACAGGGGTTTCTCACGATTGAACACGTGAACAGTGTGTGTACTTAAATTTTTTCACTTGAGGAGGTTCTCGTGGTTAGTCACGTCAATGTTGTTCACACAATAATTGGTGCGATGTCTCGCCCCTTTTTGTCACTAACTTATGCCCAGCTTGATTTCCCACCCTTTTTCTCTACTGCCCAAAGCATGGCATCAAACTTTTCAATTTTCCTTTTTTACTCTTTGTATGTATGCTTTATAGCATACAACAACAACATCATCAGAGCCTTGATCCCAAAATGATATATGCTTTATAGCATATGCTTCACAAAATCTACTCAACTTTTTTTTTTTCATCTTTGGGTAGCCATGAACCGTTTGCCAAATATCTCTTCTTCTTTAACAAAATTTCCCAAATACAAATTTTATCAAGTTTATCACATTTGATAATACTTTAATTTATATTTTTTTCTTTTTATATAAAAAAAAAAGAAAAAAAAAATTGCTATAGATTGTTTCAACCAAGTGTATGATTTTTTTAAATGTCGAAATTACCTTTGACCTCGTAAATTGTAAGCAATGTGTTAAAGATGCAACTCTCAAAATAGGTGACAAGTGCCTTTCATAGTTACATGTGGTTAGGCTATTGTATCATTTGTATGGTACTACGAGTGCATGTGTTAGTTGTTAGGGACAAGAAAATTGGGATGGAGGTAATACTAGGTAAATAATGTAAATATACGTTCTTAGTGTTGCGCGATGTCAATGTGCATGCTACATTAAGCTTCCCGGGCATAATTTGACCCTCTTTACTTGCATGTGAAATTAGAAAAATTTGTCTAATAGTACTGTTATCTTTCAATCTAATCTGTATCTTCAATACTATTTGTTAGAGCTTAAAAGCACATTCTGACATCTTTGCAGATTTTGTTCGATGTGATACCAGAAGAAGTTATTGATAACCTTGTAAGCATTGTTGTCACCGTTTTTGTTTGCTTTTAGGAATTTTCATATCCTTTTATTTAAATCTCCTTATATTATCGAGCCCAAATCATTTTGCGACTAAGGCTTTAGTCTCTTATGTTGTTGTTTTGTACCAAAACATGAATCTCGTGAAAATTTTGCAAGTAAAACTCTGATATATTTTCCTTCATTTTTATTATTTGTAATATGAATCAGATCAAAGAGGGGGATGTGCTTCACGTAGCGGGTGGATTAATCATTGAGCACCCTCTCATATTACCTTTGGTTAAAGAAGTGGTTGGTGTTCTAATCTGATCTCCTAATGCTGACATCCTTGAGCTCATTCTCATTCATATACAATATTTTTGCATCACAAAACTACATATTTCTTGTCATTCATGTGATTTGATTCAACAAAAATGTTGATGCATTAGTTATTATGTCGCTGTCTGGATTCTCTCATTTTGTGAACTACTGTTGCAAGGTTTTGTTAGCGTTTCCCCTGGGAAGAACAATAAAAATAATCAGAACATGTTAACAAATAAGCATAATCTCAGGTTTCGAGAAGTTCCAATTGGTTTTTTTCTGTTGTGCAGGTAGGGACCACGGACAGCGTGATGGGCCTTCCTAAAGCCGTCACAAAGAGGTTAATAGAGGAGTCGTTGTAGGTCGGAACTTAAGAAAGGGCTATGGTCTTTGCTCAAGTTTTGTTCGAACCAACTAAACAATTTACTGTGTCTGTAACCTGTTAGCTTAAATTTTATGAAACAGATTGGTTACTACTGTATATCGTATGAATATTTTAAATTAGTATTTGATTGATTGATTGGTTTTTTGAGGTGGAGATAGGGACACCTGTCTTTTAATAACTCGGTGTGACGATCCGCACATTTCGAACCCTTAGGTTTATTTTATGCTTTGTAGATTCATTTCCCCTTGTATATTTTTTGTAAATGCTTTCTAGTTTAGGATAGTCTTAGTTAAGCTTTTCTTTCCATAAATAGGTATATCGCTATTCTACACTAGTTTTGTAATTTCAATGTCTCCTGCTACCAGGATGTAAATATCAAATTTNTTTTAATGTTTCCTGCTACCAGGATGTAACTATCAAATTTCCCTCTTTGGGGAGTACTAGTCAATCAAAATCTACTTCCCACCAAGTTGCCTTCTTATTGCTTGTTGTTGCTTTCTTGTGAACGACTCTTGCCTTCACTTCACTAACAAGCCCGTGTGTGTCGATCGAGACTAGGATTCCGACACCCACAACCCGAGACCGATTACGAATGCACTAGTGCTTGACAAACACTAGTGCTTGACGCTCTCGCTTGCATTCTTGTCGAGTGTTTAGACAAGGGTGCGCGTCACGCCCCGACTCAAAGTTTCGGACCGTGACACCTAGCTTGTGTAGCACATATTAGGTCAGGAAGCACCAAATATAGTATATAACATAAGATCTTGGAAATGCATTTATAGACTACATTAACCCAAACAAGTGGCCTAAATTGGAGAACACTTTGAGATCTTGCACTCTTAGGAATTAAGGTCAAGTGGCGTTGTTAATATGCATAAGGATCTTTTCAGAGTAGAAAAATCCTTAACAGCTGCAATAATATATAGGATTAATTCACGGGAATAATCCAACCTATGTCTCTCCTTCTTATATCAATCCAACATATGTTTTAACCCATATTAATCTAACCTATACACTCATTTTTCTCACAATAAACCAGATAATCGTCTACTTGATTGTCAGGTCACCTTAAAAAAATTAAAAACAATAACGGAAAATTCACGTGGTATCCCCAAACATTGCAACTTTTCACATGGTATCCAATATTTTAAGTTTGTGTACATTGTACCCTTTATATTTCATTTTCATGCACAATATGACCTTTTTATCTAACAATTTTTAATTGAGGGTAACTCCTACATATAGATTTGGCATCGACAATTTTTTTGTTCTAAGATGATTATCTTGTCATAATCTACGGTTTGAAATAAAAAAAATTGTCGACCGACACTTTTTAGGGTTTTTCTCCCGAGAATCTTAAATCAACCATAATTTCAATCTTAAATTTTTGAAAGACCGTTTTTCATTTTATAAAATTATAGATCTCGAAGAGATGATCAATTTTAAAAAAAATTTGGTCGATTTCGATTTTTGATCTACGATTTATGCTCAATTAAAAATTGTAAGAATGATAAAAAGGGTATGTGTTAATTGAAAATCAAAGTTTAACGGTACCATGTGCACAAACTTAAAAAGTTGAATACCATGTGCAAATTGGCAAAGTTTAGGGGTACTACGTGAATTTTCCGAAACAATAATAACCTTTTTAACAATATTTCATCCCCTTCATTCATCACCTCCTTTCTTCATGATAAATCATCTTCTTTCTTATATGACCTCATTCTACATTATTTATCTTCTCCCTTGTACAGCCCCCCAAACCCCAGATTAATATTTACCCCCAAATTAATCTGGGGATCTAGGGTTTTATAAAATTATCTTTGTTGTTGATGGAGGAGGCAAAATGACCTTTATTGTGTCTCAAATTAAAACTCCAAACCTGGCTAAACACACCACACACACTGAATCCACACACGACATCCAAGTTAAATCTACATCGATTCCGACCGTAATAAAGGCCCCGATGCACGATCAGAGCACAAACCCAGGTGAGATTGATCAAGGGTTTGATGATGCCAATAAGGCTGAAGAGCCAGATGATGATGGTGAAGGATTGATGCAATTTATAAGAGGCAATGCAAATGGTTAATGTTTTATTGAGAGTGGCGGGAGTGAAGCAAATTGTTGTGAGTTGATAAGGGAATTAAGGTTTACCTAGAATTGTGTCTCAGTACTCAACCCCCATATTTTTATTTTTACATTAATCAATGATGGTGAAGGATTTTTGTATGTTGTGTAAAGTAGGTTATTTGATTAGTTCGTTTTTCTGGGTTGTTAAAGTGATTGATTGAGAGATTTTAGAGATGTGATTTTCTGGGTTCTGTTTTTAATTTTTGGAAAAGTTGAAGGAAGAAAATGAATGACCTTAGTTCAGTGAAGAAGAGCAAACAAGGTAGGGGCCATAGCTGTATGACCAGAAATTTTACAGATTATAACAGGTACAAATTAGCCAAGTTCAGTAAAAGATAAATGAGTGCATAGATCAGGTTAATATAAGTTAAAACATAGGTTAGATTAATATAAGAAGAACAGGCATAGGTTGGATTATTCCATAAAATAACCCTAATATATATCTACCCCAACTACCTCCCAAGAGTCCTTGAAACATTTACTGAAATAACCATATGCACCTGGGGCCTTATCATTAGGGATGCTAAAGATGGTATTCTCAATTTAATGATCTGTTACTGCTCTTTGAAGGATATTCCAATACTCTTTATCACAGATTTTGCAATATTGAATCACTCTTTTACTAACTTTCATTGTCTGCTGACTTGTTCTCGGCAACTGATTATTGTAGCTCAGAAAGGCATCATTAATTTCATTATGTTTAGTAGAGAGATTACCTTTATTGTCGTCAATATGAACCGCCATATTTCTCAATTTCTCTTAATTGTGCTGTAAAAATAGGAGGTATTCATATTTCCTTCATTTAACCAATGAATTTTGCTTTCTGTTGCAGGAAATTGTCTCTAACCTTGATGAGCTCCTTCAAATTATTATAGACCTCAAACTCTTTCTAAATGAAGTCCACATTGCCTGGATTCTGAGCTAAATCCTTTTGAATATGCTATAGGAGTACCTCTACTATGTTAGTAGTGCTTCCAATGTCAGAATAACAATCGTTATTAATTTTCTTGAAAACTGGTTTGAACATTTTAGTCCCAATGCAAGGCTTATCCCAGATCTCATGAATATAACCCAGAAAATTAGGCACATTTTTCCCATATATTGTAATATTTGAAACCCCTCGATCTTGCAAGTAACCACCTGATTCCCACTGCTAACCACACAAGGATTGTTCTCAAGAAGAAAGTTGGCATACGTTATAGGGAAAGAATCCACTCAGTCATGATTAACCATAAACCTGTTCGAACGATTATAAATTCTATCCTCAAGAGTTATGCTTATTATTCCAGGTGAATAAGACACCACTAACAGGTATGTCTATCAAGCCACAAGCCTCTACACAGTCCTGAAAAGTGAAAAGGTTTCATTTCAGCATGGGAGGAATTGCCCCCTAACCTTGTAAAAGATTGAAGAATACAATTAAAATCCCCACCTACAGGCTAGGCCTGGGATAATCTTTAATAATATGAGCAAAAAATTTGAGTTTATTCCAAAGCTCTTCTCTCCCTTGATGAGCCAACTGGGCCATAACACGCTTTGCATTATCTGAATGCTGAAATAATTCATTCCTAAACCCGAGAATTTGTTTTTAATCAAAAAAATGTAATCATAAACGGAGATGATTTTTTCAACGCTTTATACAATTTACTTAGTTTACATAACGAACAAAAACATCAATTAGTTAAAACGTAACTGGCAACAATGTTTGGGAATATTTTTGT
>LHUT01000364.1:0-36419 GCA_001412135.1 Silene latifolia subsp. alba
AGCGGGATAGTGGACGTGTCTCATAATTTGAAAATAAATTTTACATTTCATCATAATTACAAGATATACCGTAGAAAAATATATTACAAATAGTAAACGTGTGAGTTAGACAACTCCAACATAGTTTATTTCATTGAAAATAAAATTTAACGGTAAATAGAGGTAGCCCGGGCGAAGCCGGACACCGAACCTAGTAATATCATGATTATGAATACCAAGGCCATACTTGGTTCCAAAAAATCTAGCAAATAGGGACTCGGGCTTAACTAAAATCTTCCAAGCTTGCTTAGCAACTAAAGCTTGATTGAAACATCCAGTATTGCGAATACCGAGCCCTCACTCACTTTTAGGTTGGCTGAGAAACAACTTACTACACCAATGAATAACCGACTTATTCCTCGATCCCGCCCACCAGAAATGTGACAACATAGAGTCAATCTTCCTTGTCACATCTTCCGGTAGTTTGAATACCGATAGAAAATAAATAGAGAGAGTGGATAAGATCGAATTAATAAGAGTTAAACTACCTGCTGTAGAAAGAAGAAGCCCATTCCAAGAAGAAACACGCTTCTGAATATGCTCAATAATACCCATTAAACACCTCCTTGGATTTCCCAAAATCAGTTGGTAATCCCAAATAGGTCCCAAGATTGCTGAAACCTTGAACTTTTTTGAAGCACTTAGATGCTAAACCTAGTGTGGTATTCGGGCTAACAAGAATAGCAGATTTGTCATGGTTGATTTGCTGCCCAGAACAACTACAAAAATCATCTAAAATATAAGCAAGATTATTACATGCTTCATGAATTCCCTCCAAAAACAAAAGTGAGTCATCAGCGAAAAGTAAATGCGAAATTGAAGGCCCATCTCTACAGACGCTAATTCCACGAATTAACCTTCCTTCTTTCAATTTAATAAGATTTAGATATAGTACTTCAGTACAAAGAACAAATAGATACGAAGAAAGTGGATCGCCTTGTCTGAGCCCACAATTCGGCTTGAACTGCTTCAATGGTGAACCATTAAGAAGGATTTCATATGAAACTGATGTAACACGGTTCATAATAAGATTAAAAACATGATCAGGAAAACTCATTTTAATCATTGTAGCTTTAAAAAAATGCCATCTAACCCTATCATAAGCTTTACTCATATCGGCCTTAAAAGCAAATCTTTCTTTTTTTTCCCCACCATCCGGTTAGAAATATTATGAATAATCTCATGTACTATTAGAACATTATCTCCAATATACCTTCCCGGGACAAATGCATTCTGATAATCCCCAACCAAAGTATTCATGACTTTCTTCGGTCTATTAGAAATGCACTTCATAATAATTTTCATAATGACATTGCATAAACTGATAGGCCTATAATTCTCTACTATTTCTGGATTACTTACTTTCGGAATAACCACAATAAAAGTTATATTCCTTCTTGTTTGACAGAGACCATTCTCGCAATTTGTTTCAGATCATAGAAAGTTTCCTTGTTAAGGAAAAAGTTGTTGACCCTCTGCAATTAAGTCTCCATTTGGAACAAGTTAGTCGATACATTCCTTATAATCGAGATTTCAGGCTTCTAATTTATAGGGCTTAAGTCCTTTACCTTTGACAAGGTTGGTGTCGAAAATAATAGGCGCGTGGTCTAAGAGTTGAATCAGAAAATTATGGACACCCGAGTTTGGAAATATAGTATTCCAGTCACAAGAACCATAAGCTTTATCAAAACGTTCATAGACCCTTTTGTTGCCATCCCGATTATTGCACCATGTAAATTTGGGACTTTTAGAAGGAATGTCCATAATCATAAGATCAGATTTCCAAGAATTAATAATAACTTGTCAATCTCTCTCTACTTTTCTAGAGAGAGCATTTTCTCTCCTTTTTGAGAGCAATGAAGCTTATCCCTTTTTCACATTAACCAAAATCTTAATCATTTCACTTTAACCAAAAATCTTAATCATTGATTTCTTCTGCAATTAACCCGGCTTTTCCTTCCATGCTAATTGGGTGTTTAGGGAATCAAAGGGTTTTGTCCTAATTAACCTACAGCTACAACTATCTATTGCGTATTGAAGTTTATCTATTTTACCCAATTGTTTTCCAGTTGATCTTTTTCAATGTGTCTCTGCAAATTCTAGCACTAGTTAATTGGTAGTACTTTGAAGGAATCTAGGGTTTTTGTCCTAATTATCCTACTATTATTACCCTATTCCGTATAAATCCGCCATTAATATCTCATTATCATTACAAAGCAGTTTCAATTACTGGGGGTTTCTGCTTTTGGAAGGCTCGAGGTGTCGTTAAGGCTCCTAGAGGGTTTCCTTTTTCTGATGATTGGTGGAACGATTATGATTCCGGAGTGATTGTTTCTACTTCCCCTATTTCAGCTTCCTTATTTATAGTCGGGGAAATGGGGAAATTCAATCCATCAAAATTCAATTCATCAACCTCCAATCACTATAAAAGTTTTAAACATTGCTTTCATTTCTCGCAAAATCCTAATCTTGATCAACCAATTTATACCAAAGATATGGACTATGAGAATGTTGCTCATCCACAAAATTATCATCAAACTCACCCTGGTGCTGAGTTCAACCCATCAAACCCTTTGCATGCAAATTTATGGAGGTACCCAAGGTCAGGTGGGGTCATTAACGTTGATCCAGCTGAACTGGGCAAATCAAGGGAGTTATGGGGTAACTGTTGTCTGGGTTTTCTGGTAGATTATCGCTTATTTGATGCTACGATGATCAATGAGCTGATACGGAGAAAATGGAGTACAAATGGGAGGATAAGAGTATTCAAAATGGGGGATATCTATGTTTTCCACTGTGAGGATATTGCTGACCTTGAGGGACTGCTATCAAGGAGTACGGTCAGTTTTGATGGTGCTCTGATGGTGATTGCCAGATGGTTCCCTGGCACTATTCTAAGAACTGTACGATTCCCTTATGCGGAGTTGTGGGTCAGGGTGTGTGGCCTGCCTTTTGAGTGCCTGAATATGCACGTTGCTCGTGTAGCTGGTAAGTTGTTGAGTCACCACTATCAAGTAGAGCCTTTTGATGTTATTCCAAGCAATGACTATCTAAGATTAAGGGTCTGTCTCCAACTAAATGAACCCTTAATGCCTGGTTTCTTCCTGGCTATGGATGGGGGTCACTTGCTATGGATTCAATTCAAGTATGAGGAGATTTTTAAGTACTGCATAAGGTGTGGGAAGGTGGGACATAGGGGATCTCAGTGCAGAGAGTCCATGATGAATGTTGTGTCTAGTATTAATAGCATGATGGACCGTTCAGTGGGGAGGGGTTTCGTGGTTTTCCAAACAAATAGCAGTCACACCATGTTCAATCTTGACCTAAGGGCCACTCCCTCAACTACTAAGCATATCTCATCCAGATTTCAGTTGGGGAATAGGAGGCTAGCAGGGGAAACCTTTAGAAGACAGGAAAGGGAAAGGATGATTTTATTTGATCTGGGTATTACCCCAGGGGGAAAGGTGTCTCCGGGGATGAGGTTTGCTGTGACGTCCCAGCCCTTTGCTGGGCCTGTTATCTTTCAAGTGGAACCTGGAGCTGTACACATAGGTGAAACAGGTGAGAGGGTGGATAATAGAAACCGTGATCCTAATGGGGATGTTGAAATGGGAGAGGATAATAGAGTGGGACAAGGTAATGGAGATCAGTTAGAGGAACATGGGAATCATCAAGTTAGAAATGATGGCAGGGGACTGGGTCAGGCTGGGAACCTAAGGGAAATGGAAGGATGGTTAAATGATGAGGAGGGAGTTAACCAAGAAGACTATCATAGTGCTGAAGAATATTTTGAGGTGCCAGCTGCTGAGGATACTGGTCCTCACCACAACCAAGTCAATGGGGCTTATGTGTTAGTGGATGATGGGGGAGATCTTAGGGGGGGATTGACCGTGACTTGAGAATTCAGGATGCTATACGAGGAAGAGTGGAAAGTGACATGGAATGGGCAAGTATGGAGGATGAATATCGTGGTTTTAATCAAACTTCTGACCCTCCCTTGGAGGGTTTCCCTATCAGGTATCACTATCCTGAGGGGGAGGAACCAGAGGGGGAGGCTATGAATGCTGGAAATGGGGAAGGAATGGAGGAAGACCACACAAATGTTGTTATTATTAGCTCTGAGCCTGAGTCAGATGCTAGAATGGGGTCACACAACTCTGATCCTTATCCTGAATACAATTCACAGGATTTAAATTCAATTTCTGAAGAGTCATCTGTGTTTCATCATGAGGATGTGATCAATGTGATTAATCCTTCTGAAAGCTCTAATGGGTTCATTTTTGGGCAGCAGCAACAAATGGGTGTTAACCTTGCAAATGAGGGTTTTGTTGGAGTAGAACAAAATTTGGTTCCTGATAATGATGAGCAAGGCATCTCGTTGGCTATCACTCATGCTGCAATAATTCGTAAGGACTTGGAATTGCAGATTGGTTCATCCAATATTAAATCACTGGAGGAAATTATGAAGAAGGTGGATGCAAGGGACTTAGAGAAGACTAGAAGGATGATGAAGGGGAAAGAGTTGGTGGCTGATGATAGTGCTGGAATGAAGGGGGCTCTGAAACTGTTTGATATCCCTCCTAGTGGGGTATCATCAAGACTTATTGCTGAGATGGATGAAGGACGACCTATCCCAAGTCTTTCTGATGGATTAATGGGCCTTGCTGATTGCTACTATAAACCATCTTATATAGTAGCTGAAAAGATGGTTGTATATGGTGCTCGTAAAAGGAAATGTAGTACTGTGATCACTGATAGTCTGGTTCCGGAGGAGGTTGTTTCATCCTTGGCTAGTGCAAAGAGCTATCTCCAACAACTTGCTAAGAAAAGATGCTTTGGACTGGGAAGTTTGGACAACCCAGAAAAAGCAACAAAAGGGAGTTTTCGTGTAACTGTAGACCTGATGGAGATAGAGGACTCTTCTGACTCTTCAATAAATAACAATGGAGGCTTTGCAGAGGTTGGGACGAGTCAACCTCTTCATACGCCATGAAGGGATTGGCCTGGAATTGTAGGGGTCTTAACAATACGCCCGCCCCTACAATTCCAAAATTAAGAGCGTTATTAGGTAATACGTATTATGATTTTGTTTTTCTAATGGAAACTAAATGTAACGCAAGTAGTTTATTCCCTGTGTTTCGAAGTTATGGTTTTGTGCATTATGTTGGCGTTGATGCCGTTAGTAGTGTCGGGGGGGAGGGGGGGTTTGGGTCGGTTATCGTAAGGAGGCTAGGATTAGCCAAATTTTCTCATGTAATAATTTTATCATTTTGTTAGTGGAAAAATATAATGGTCGTTCATGGTACCTAGTGCTTTTCTATGGGGCTCCTTATGTCCGTATGCGGAATTCGGTTTTTGCGGAGTTGGAAGCTTATATTAGGAACTTGGATCATCCTTTTCTAATCATGGGGGATTTCAATCAAGTGGAATTTGGTAGTGACAAACTAAGTTGTAGTACAAGCGTGATTAGTGGGGTATATGATTTTAATATTTGGAGGATTAGTAATGAGCTGGTTGATATCCCTTTCAAAGGAGAAACTTTTACTTGGTGCAATAATAGAAAGGGGAAAAAGCGAGTGTATGAAAGAATTGATCGCGCGCTTGGGTCAAAGGATTGGTTTTCTATCTTCCCAAATATTGGTATTAAGCATTTTCCTATACAAATCTCGGATCATGCACCAATTGAGTTGGACTTGAATCTTGTCCGAAATGACAGTAAAAAGTCATATAAGATTGATGCGTGGGTGTTTGACCATGAAGAATGTATGGGTATAATAAAAGAGGCATGGAAATTTCGTTGGATAGGGACTCCTGTATATGTTATGGCAAGGAAACTTGGAAGGACTAGAGGTGAAATCAAGAAATGGGCTATCAATAAAAGGCAAGAATGGAACAAAATTTGGGATGATTTTGATGACAAGTTAGCAAAGGGTATGGAGACAGCAGTCAACGAAGGAAATGAGGAACCCTATGTGAGAGCGAATGAGGAGGTCACAGATTTTGCAAGAGCGGCCGCGATCCTTTGGAGGCAAAGGGCTAAGATGAAATGGATGGTGGAAGGAGACACTTGTACCAATTTTTTCTTCAATTGGGTAAAGGGACGTGCGGGGAGGAATTATATCCTGGGTATAAAGAATCATGTGGGAGAATGGATTTATGATCATGAAAAAGTCGGTGGTTTGTTTCAAGGGTTCTTTAAGAAGTTGTATAACCCACCAGGATATGATCTTCAGGAACAAAATGAACAACAGCACCGCCTTGTGAAGGATTTTGTAGGCAAAATTTCGAAGAGTATCAAAAACGATGATTTGGATTTTTTAATGGAAATTTTACGGCCAAGGAGGTTAGAAGAGCGGTTTTTCAAATGGGGTCTTTGAAGTCTCCGGGTCCAGATGGTGTGTCAGCAGTGTTTTACCAAAAGTGTTGGTTTTTGGTGAAACATGATATCACAAAAGCGGTTCTATCGGTGCTGAATTCGGGAATGGTTTTGAAGGAGATGAATCGAACTTTTATTGCCCTAGTGCCCAAGTGTGATAAACCAGAAGAGGTTGGTGATTATAGGCCTATCAGCCTTTGCAATGTCTTTATGCGAATTGTTTCGAAATGCATTACCAACCAGTTGGCTAGAGTGATGGGCTACCTTGTGGGAGATTTTCAGAATGCTTTTATCCCAGGGCGACAAATTTCGGATAATATTTTGTTGGCACATGAAGCAATACATAGAATCAACTCTCATAAGCATGGGAATGTTGGAAAGCTCGCCTTTAAAGCGGATATGAGTAAGGCTTATGATCGGGTGAGATGGGATTTTCTCAAAGAGGTGTTGATAAAATTTGGTTTCCCAACGAGGTTAATCACGCTTATACTGAGCTGTGTTACAACAGTGTCCTATCAGGTTCTGTTTAACGGGGCTCCTCTTAAGCCTTTTAAACCGAAGTGTGGACTGCGGCAAGGGGACCCGCTGTCTCCTTTTCTTTTTGTCTTATGTATGGAGACTCTTTCTTCCAATATGGAATATGGGTTGAGGAAAGGAAGTTTGCAAGGCATCAAACTTTGTCATGGGGAAGCTCGGTTATCACATCTTTTCTTTGCCGATGATGCGGTCTTCTTTCTTCAGGTAAAAAACGATGGCGCACGGAAGCTACGTGGCTTGCTTAATAAGTTTTGTAAAGTATTTGGACAGGTCATAAATGAAGACAAGTCAGCTGTTATCTTTAGTCCAAGTACAAGATTGCGACAAGCACGGGAAAGTATGAGAACTCTTGGAGTAAATGTGAATAAGGGGCTTGGTAAGTATCTGGGTCTTCCTACGGATTTTCAAGGCTCTAAAAGGGAACTTTTCAAAGGCTTAATTGATCATGTCATGAAGAGAAACGCTTCTTGGAATGGGATTTTTCTATCTCCGGCTGGTAGGCTCACCCTAATTTCTTCTGTCTTATCAAATCTTTCAAATTTCGTCCTATCGGTGTTTAAAATACCGGTAAGTATGGCAAAAAGGGTCAATACCCTTTTGTCGCATTTTTGGTGGGCGGGATGTAAATTAGGGCGAACTATTCACTGGTGTAGTCAAAATTTTCTCAGTCTTCCGAAGTGCGAAGGAGGGTTGGGAATTCGGAATATTGGTTGTCTTAACCAGGCGATGTTGGCGAAGCATGCTTGGAGGGTTCTATCCGGGGAAAATTCGTATTTCAGCAGGATTTTTAGGAAAAAACTGCTAGAGAATGTTACCATGTATGATGGCCTGCCAAGAAAGAAGAAGGAATACAACTTATCATGGGGGGCAAGAGGTATTATGCATGGAATGGAGTTTGCTTGGGAACAGGTAGGATGGAAACCGGGCTATGTGTCGCATTTAAATGTGTGGACGAACAAATGGTTGGATGGGAAGATCCCTGAACCTAGGGAGGTTTTTCTGTCACAGGATTCGGTGGCTCTCCGGAATCTAAAAGTGGGAGACATTAGGATTGGGGTGGACGGAAGGGAAAATGTAAAATGGAATGAGGGGATGGTCAGGGAAATTTTCTCTGAAGATAGTGCTAGAAATATTTTATCCACTCCAATATGCAAGTCCAGATCTGATGATGAAATTTACTGGACGCACAGTCCGACTGGAGAGTTTACTGTGAAAAGTGCTTATGGGGTACTGTTTAGCAACTTCATGGCGGAAAAAGGGTCACAAAAGGACAGAACGCGAATTGATGCGGAGGAGAGGGCGTTCTGTAGGAAAAAACTTTGGCGTCTCCCGGGTCCTATGACATGGAAAATGCTTTTATGGAGAATCATTACAAAGTCACTTTCGGTTGGGAGTAGTTTTGTGAAGAGAAATATAGATGTGGACCCTAGCTGTAAAATGTGTTTGAAAGATGAACAAAGGTTGGAAACGGTGGATCATCTGTTCAGAGATTGTGAAGTGGCTAAAAGGATTTGGGCTTCCTCTAGGTTGGGGATTAGAGTTACTCAGGGAGATAATATAAGTCTAGGCAGATGGATAATGAATTGGATCAATTATTTGGACAAACTTGATGATGCTACACCACGACTGGTAAGCTTTATGGCTACCTTATGGAGTATATGGGGGGTAAGGAATAAAATTATGTTTCAAGGGGAAGCTTTTCATCCAAAGATGGTTATGTGTTTATGGGCTCAAATGTGGAAATGGCGGATCAGATATATTATAAGGAGATAGGGAGCCAGGGGAATGAGACTGTGGGAAATGGAGATTTATAGGGGGACAAAATGAGGTGGCTACGGGAAAGCAAACCGGCCTTTGTCATTGAACCTTCGAACAACTGTGTTTGTGTTCGGATTATGGTGGATGCGGGTTGGAAGGACCTGGAGAGAGCGGGGGTTGGATGGGTGACCTTCTCGGCTGAGGGTAATAGGATGTTTGAAGTTGATGTTGTTATTAAGGCGGAGAGCGCCCTCCAAGCTGAAGCACTGGGAGTTAGGGAAGCCCTTATCTGGGCTAAGGAGAAGGGTCTCTGGCACTTGGAAATCTCTTCGGATTGCTTACCCCTTGTTGCTTGCCTTGCGAAAGTCAGTCGACCACATTATCAAATTAAAGCAATTATAGATGATATCCTTTATCTTAGTTCGAGTTTTCACTGTCTTTCTTTTAGTTTTATTCCTAGGTCTGTTAATAAGATTGCACATGGCCTTGCATGTAGGGTCATGAGTAGTTAGGTATGCCTTTTTTCACAGCTGCCAAAAAAAAAAAAAAAGATTTCCAAGAATTAAACCATTCCGCCCCATCAATTCTCCCCTTCTTACCTCCCAACTTATTATGGCGGCTTCTAGTTCAGCAACGCATTCGTATGTTCTTATGGCTCGCAGCTCACGACCGTCTAATGGTGAACGTTAACCGGGTAAAGAGGAACATGGGCGATAACCCCGTGTGTCCACGTTGTCTCGATGAAAAAGAGACGTCTGATCATCTTCTTCGCTCCTGTCCTATTTCGAAACAAATATGGGATATGATCGGAGTCTCACCTTCTAATCACTCTTTCTACAGTTCTCTTTTTTCTTTATGGTTATCTAATTGTGCTAGTAATGATGTGATATCCTCGAAAGTGGATTGGCCAATTTATTTTGCTGTTACTTGTTGATGGATATGGAGGTGGAGAAATAACATAGTATTTGGTAGAGACAGTGAAAATCCGACGGAACCACAAGCCTTTCTTTATCCACAATTCGACAATACCAAGAAAGCTTTTGACAGATTTGATATTTTTATTCCTCAACCAAGACCCGCGAATGTGGAGATCTGTGTTCGATGGCTTCCACCCCCTCATGGTTGGGTACAGTTAAATACAGATGGTGCATCTAAAGGCAATCCAGGACCAGCAGGTGGCGGAGGTATATTCCGGGACGAGACTGGTATTTTCATTACTGCTTATTATTTTTCTTGTGGGATTTGCACATCTATGAAGGTCGAACTACTTGCTTTATTAGCTGGATAGAGAGAGAGCAAAGTCACTCCGTTTGAGGAAATTAATAGTGCATATGGATAACTCACCCTGCGTCAATCTTATTAATGAAGACCAATTGGTTAGCAACAATTTGAAATTCCTAGTCAAGAGATGCAAAGATTTGATCAAAGAAAGCCACTGGAAGGTCAAGCTAGAGCATACTTACAGAGAGGCGAACAGAGCAGCAGATTTACTAGCTAATAGAGGAGTTAATACTAGTACTATTCCTTTGCATTTAGATGTACCTTTAAATGAGCTGCGTCCCATCCTTCGGGAGGACATTTTTGGGGTAGCTATCCCCCGTGTAATAGCTAACAGTTAATTTTCGGGGCTTTGCCCCTCTTTCGCACCAAAAAAAAAAACTTATTATGACTAAAGTCAACATGATTGAAATCACTCAGTAAAGCATAAGGCCCGTCTAAATTACCAATCCAGCCGCCTAACGCATTCCATAAATCCTTACGCTTATGGGTAATTGGCTCACCGTACACAAGACACAAATACCATAAAAGTCCACTTTGCTTCACTTTTAAGATTATGAAGTTTGAACAAGAGACAATACATTCAAACGAAGAATTTGCCCTCGACCCAAACCAAAGGCCTCCACTATAACCAACTGCATCAACTCCAAAAATTTTAACAAACCCAAAGGATCGAAATATTGGATTAACTAAACTCGACATGCATTTAGTCTCTCCATTAAGAAATAAAATCATAATAAACACTACTAAGCATCGCTCTTAGTTTAGGAATTATAGGGGAGAGCGAATCATTAAGGCCCCTACAATTCCAACAAATACCTTTCATTGAGCTAGAGGAGGTTGAGATTGGTCAACCTCCGCAACACCTTGGTAAAACGAAGAAATGGACTGATTACTAGAGACAGAATACAAGTGGTCATCCAACCAGTGTCCCATCTCGTCTAAACAACAGCTTATAGTAGAATCGTTGATCATAGTAGAAGAAATAAACAAGGCCCCCGATACATTTAGGATAGCTGGAGAAAACACTTCAACCTCAAGGACCTTGCCACACCCGTACACAGTTTTTTCATTGTTTGAATCCAGCATCATCAATGGGGACCCAGATCTTTTGTTATGCTCCAAACTCTGCAGGGTCGGTAAAGTAATAACCTTTTTAGGCACTTCATCATTATTCACTTGGGTATGGGAAGCACCATCTAGGTTATATCTATATAATTCTCAACCTCTTCTTCCACACTTATATTTTTTTTATTTTTTTTTGGTGTTAATCAGTAGTATCCCCTACCGACAGCTATCGACAACTAGGGCAATCTCCGTCAGGGTACTGAAGGCAATCTTCCACATTCATATTGATATCAGGAATAGCATCAGACTGCTTGAAAATTTCCACATTCGTGTTACACTTGATTCCTGACAAGGTTGAGGATTAACACAGGTCCTATGCGGTTCTATTATTCGTTCAAATTCACGCCCAAACATCACTAATTTACAACAAATAAATTCCGCGACAATTTTACTCTAATTCAACTTGACTCTACATCAGGAGATTCCCCCCAAAAGCTGGATTATAAGAATTGATGACCAGCCAAAAACATAGAAAGTAGGAACATATTTAAAAATACCAATCTTTCAAAATGTGAACAATTTATATAGCTACAACTACAACTCATGAAAATTTTCATTTTGCACAATTCACACGGATTGTTCTATGTGAACTTAAAATGCATGATTTTTGTCTTCCCATACTCTCATAGAGACCCGAATTAGGATTAGAATATCTGGAGACATGGACGACCTATGGTGTCATAGCAAAGAAGCAAATATATAGGTCGGCACCAAGTCAGAAGGGGTCTCTAAAGCTCTTTTTTATATATTAGCCGGGATACAATTTTGTTCAAGAAGCTGATATTCATAAGGAGACGAACAAGACAAAATAACACATTTACAGGTTGTACAGCCAAGATATGATGCACCCCCGGCCGCTGGAGGATGAGTGCTATACATTTGAATTCTGTGGTGGATCATCTTTCCAACCTTTCGATAGTAAATCATAGTTTATCAACGCGAGTTGAGATAGATTCTGCACAATTAAAAGGAGACATAAGTAAAGGTTTAACAGCTTTACTGGTAAAATGTTACCGCTCAACTTCGCATCAATGAGAGATCATACTAGTATAGTATAGAAAGAAACACTTGGACAGTTGGACTAGCTTCATGAATCCAATACAAACAAGTGTCAACAGAAAGAAAGCAACTGTGTTACTTTCCCAGAAAAAAAAAAAAAAAGCACTCGGTTCTATGTACCCCATTGACGACCATCTCTGACAAAATTTTCACCAGTTAGGCTACTAGCCCAGCCTTGGATGGTGCAGTGGAAGAAGTTCTATGTACCTAACTAACTGTACTGTTCATACCACATCACAGAAATTATCCCCAACCCATAGTCCCATATGCGTGGATACATACCTATGTTACGCCGATTTTTCATATTACTCGACACTTGCATATGGGTAAGACACTTGGACATTTCATCTTAAGCTAACAGCATGAAGATTTTCCAAAAAGGAGAGCTCAATACTCACGCGTGTTTGTGTTGGATACTTCCCACAGAGTCCAAGTAACACAAGAAAAGCCATAGTATTACATCTAGGTTTTGGTCATTGTTACCGTATCAGTTGTGGCAGTCTAAAGGCTCTAATCTCGGTAAATACGGCTAATATCGGGTCAAAATGAGGTAGTATGTGGTCATGGTAACCTCTAAAACCTTGATAACTGGATCCCCAATCGGTGTCACCACCGATAGTTAGCACCATGCCCTAGATGGAGATTTGGGGAACCCCGACATTAATTTAGGATCAGTATGGGAAAATAAATGAGAAGTTGACCAAAACACTACTCGAAAAGACTGTATAAATATATAGTAATACATTCTTTTTTTCCTTTTTGCCAGGAGTTGACAAGCAACGGGATGCGAATATAAAAACCACATGAATGAGTAAATATATAATCAACTTTATTCCTAACCATAGGCAACTACCATGCCTACCAATGAGGATGAAAGGATGACAATCAGATAAAAGAGTATATAATCTGAATGGTCTCTTAGACAGTTGTCAAACTCAGTACCTAGTTCGTTAGTACCATAATTATCTTCCCAAACCCTACAAGCATCTGCAAAACTAGCCTTGTACATCCTAATGGTTCCACTACATTGTGCGTGCAAACCCTTAAATACCGCTGCATTGCAAGTAGATTTAAGATGCAGAAAAGTAAAGATTCCACATATTATCTACAAACCCCATCAACAATCTAATCCAGTTAGTTATCCAAGCTTTAATGTTGCACTCGCTACCCATCATGCTTCTGATACGCAACTGGCACCATGCCAACGATCCATCTTTTCAAGCATGTGATGGTTCCAGCAACGAGGAAATGGTTGTCTAAGGACATTCCCCTATACAGAAACTTAGAACCTATGAGGCGTGTATTCGTAAGAATCCTCCCAAGACTGAGCAGAATTAGGAGAGTTTCTGGAGTTTTTGGGTAGTGGTTGGGGTTGGAGTGAGAATTTCAAATGCAGAAGGGGGCAGGCACGACTGAGAACTGAGAAGGGGAAGGCAGCTAACCTAAACTACAAGGTTGGAGGATAAATGAAAGATTCTCTCAGCCAGCGCTTCCAAGAACCAGTAAATTTTCTCTTCAACTCAGACTCAAACTCAGATCTACAAGGGCACGTGGGTAATTTTTGAAAACTACCACAGTGGTGTCTCCAACCTCCTACACTTCAATGGTGGTCGTGTTTATAACGACGTGATAGTTAGCACGGCAACAGCTTTGCTACTTGTTAGTATGGTTGCGGGTGGTGAGAGTGTAGTGATGATGTGGTCACTGGTCAGGTGAATTTTGACATTGGTTGGTCAAGCGAGTTTGTTGGCGGTGTGATGAGAGTGGAGGTGGTGATGGTGGTGGTGGTGGTGGTGGTGGTGGCAGCTTTTGGTGGAAGGGTGACAGCAGTGGCTTATTGTGGTTGTGGTGGTTGCCTCTTATGATCAGTACTTCAATACAAAAAGGATTTGTGCAAATAAGGAGCTCCCTAACCCATTTTCTTAAGAACAGTGTGTAAAGCATATGGGAGAAACAATAAGATGTGAAGGGAGTACGTAAGACAGAAAGACTTCCTTATAGCCTCTTGGAATTGTACTTGCCAGAAAGTGTGTTAATCCAAAAGAGGCAATTTGGACCCATGCTTTTTACAGATAGGAAACTAAAATCTTTGATGTCCAAACATTATTCAACAGAAATGAAAATTTACCTGTATCTCAGCCCTTTCCTCTAATGAGCATGTCCTTAACTTTCCAATCTAAACTGAAACAATTTGACAGGATATCTACCCCTTTTTCCAAGACTGGAATACCGCAATCAACTCATTTATAACTCCAGATATCTAACTCCGACGCTTTCCTAATCTTTTATGACATGCCTCTGTAGCCTTAATCCCCAACAACTTCAACAATCTACGCTAATTCCTCCACACAATTATTAATTTTCAATCTCAGAAAAATAATGGTGTCATGCATAGAAATGGGGACACTGGGTCATCTAGCGATTTCGCACCTACAGCAGTCTTAGAGTATAGTGGCTAAACAGCCATTACATGCTATGTGAGCTAAGGCAGGAATAAGGAGGACTAGATATAGTAGCCGTGCTCATTAAATTTCATAGTTTGGATGTCTTATCCACAAGATAACCTCCTAGGATGAGTTACCATCCTCGTTATAACTTATAGGCAAGGCAAACGCACTGATTGCTGCAAAGAATAACCCTATTTTTACTACTTGAGTACTGATTAAGATAAGTGGGTGACATGTAATTGTACACGTGTAAGGACGTCCGATCCTACTTCATTGTACTGTTCTTGTTGACTATGGAAACAATTCCATTCATCGAACAACGGGAGGCTAAATTCTTATTAGCACCTTTCACTGAAGCGGATTCATACACTAAGCCTCATTTCAATCCCTATTTGCACATAAATTGGCAGCCAGAAAATCCCCATCATGTCCCTCAGTATAATAACATGAACTCACAACTCACAAATACACTGTAGCTAGTGTGTGCCACACCTCAATGCCCCTCTGCGGCAATTAAAGATGCTGAGACAATAGACACTCCCACAGTACGCCTTCAAAATCAGAGTTCATTAGAACTTTACTAGTAAGTTGGTACTAGATTAAGATCAAAGTCCATGATCCGACATATGCATTTGGAAAAGGCAGTCATTACTATGATTCTGTAAAGACCGTCACTACTAGACAACTACATTCTCGTAATTAATCAGTTGTAAAAAAAAAAAAAAACAAGGGCGGCCATGCTATTTGCTTATCAAGAAAGGAGAAAAAGGAGGGTTACAAATGGCAAGGATGTGCCTCTTTTGGCTGCTAGTGAACATTAAAGCGGCATAGATAACATTGTACCAAACTAGATAAAGCGAAGTACCTTGAATGAAAAATTACTGAAAGAGTAATTGACTGCAGAAGAATTTTCAAATCCAGCAGCCAGTCTGACACATTCATCTCCCTGGTAAAAAATAAATATCATATTAAAACCCGCTAGGAGCAGAAATTTAAGAGAATGAAGGCATAACAAACAAACATTTATTGAGATACTATACCATCTCATCTGGTTTATCGCTCAAAGAGCAGCTGCTTCCACTAGCTGTGCCATCATCACTGGTATCCTCAAATTCACTAGCTGTGTTGACATGATCCTCTGATTGATTCCATGGGTAACGGCAAGTGAAGTAGCTTGTATCATGTGCACTCTCGGAAGCAGGTACAAACGCCGCCTGTGGGTACCACATCAATCAAATAAAGTACAAACACGGATACTCAATCAAAAGTTGTTAGAAAAGGCTTTGTGATTTCACCTTTTGCCTAGCAAGTGTGTCCCAGTTAATGTCTCTAAAATACGGGTGTGCCTTCACCTGGATAACTTTTAACTGATTTAGTATCATGAATACATAAGGTTAAAACAGCTAATACAAAGCCTGAAGGAAATAGAGTAGCACCTCTGCAGCTCCCCCAGCTCCCAACCTTTGATTAGGATCTTCAATCAACAATCTGAAAATAAGGAATTTTATGCAAAATAATTATTGCCAGATTATAGCATAGCATTAAATCAAGGTTGTGACTCCGAAATGCGAGTATTTAACAAGGTTAGACCTCTATACCGAATATCGTGACTGCGACTAAAATCGAGAATTAATATCATAGGTCATGCTGTCATGGTCTTATGAAGAGTGATAAGTCCTGACATCTAGAAGGACCTCATTGTGTTTGTTTATTTGTTGTCTATTCTGTAGTTACTAATCTGAAAGTCCTTCCTCTCCCACGTTCTCCGTGTCTCTCAACTCCCTAGACACTTTAATCAATGTTTCTTCTTTCATATTGAAGCTAATCCATACTTTGATAATGATTCACCAACGGCTCGGTCATCTTTTCTTCATTCACCTTTACTCCAAAAGCATACAAAAGAGGTATATATATTCATCTATCCTCAAAATTTGAAAAAATTGTTGCAGGCCTTCTTTCTGTGACTACCAGCTACTCGTCCAGCACCACTGGTAAATTCCACTCCCTGTGACCCCGTGTAGTCTTTCTATTTGCCTACCTATAGTTTATGTTTCGTGTAGTGGAGAGTTAGACTTGGACTTCCGATGTCACTTGCATATGCTAACAAAAAAAAAAGTCTATCTCAAAGCAAAGGTATTATATTCGCGAGGGGAGAGATAGTGGCTTTCTCACAGAAATAACCATAACCAAAAGTACATCTTTAGCACCTTTATTTACAAAAAACATACTCCCTCCTAGTCTGATTGTCGGTTCCCTTTCTTTTGGACACCAAAATTAAGGAAATGAATTTGGTCCACACAAAACATCCTATCCCACATGAAATTGAATTTGGACCACACAAAACTTACCAAAAAAGGAAAGAGGAACCAACACCCGACTAGCATTAAAAAGGAAAGAGGAACCAACAATCAGACTAGGAGGGAATATAATGTATCTAATGTTAAAATCTTAAAGGTTCCCTTCAAATTCTTTCCTTGCATTCATGAACTGGAACAAATTTCAAAACAAGTTATTCATCAGTTTTTCCATTCCATTAATAATGTCAATCAATTTAAAGTTGGGAAAGTGTGCTAAACGCTATATCTACTTGGATATCAAAAAAAAAAAAAATAATACACAACACCGAAATTTGATGCAATGTCCATTCAAANGAATATAATGTATCTAATGTTAAAATCTTAAAGGTTCCCTTCAAATTCTTTCCTTGCATTCATGAACTGGAACAAATTTCAAAACAAGTTATTCATCAGTTTTTCCATTCCATTAATAATGTCAATCAATTTAAAGTTGGGAAAGTGTGCTAAACGCTATATCTACTTGGATATCGATATAGAAAATTAGAAAGCAAACTAACAGTAAACAAGAGGGTCCTTCATCTCAACTTCCCAAAAGTTATCTGTACAGCACTGGCTTAGGTATCAAAAAAATCAAATGGAAAATAATCACTAGCAGGCTGGAATTCTGGGATAGCAGATCTCAAGAGCCAGGCCTTGAGATGAGAATACGCAGAGCTGCCTGAGCCCAAATTTTTGGCCTAAAAGTAACTGTGTCAAGGACTCAGGGTGTGTATGCTTAAGGTGGACGTGATAAATAGCGAAAACTATTAGCTGAAACATGGTTTTCAAAAGCAGAGAAGATATGTCTCAATACTTGAGCCTTGAATTAAGGCTAGCTCCAGCCCAAGCTTAAGAACTCGATGCTTAGCTAAAGAAAAGGAACATCGGTGTCATAAAATTATAAGACCAACTTCACAAATTTCACGTGCAAGTTACATACGCCAAATGGTTAATCATATGTTGATCTTTTATTAACATCAAATAAATCAATATATCATTTCTTACTTGTCGATAAGATCCTCCGCTTCGTAGCTCATTTCTTCTGGTACGTGAGGCCAGGGAATGTTGCGGTTGAGAATATTGTCAAAAATTATCTACATGCAATAAAAAAAAAAAGCTAAAATGTCCGGATATTAGAGCTGGAGGTGTATGCAATATGGATTTATCAGAAAACCAATAGCACATATCCTAAATATGCATAAATTCACCGCCTAAGATATCCTAGTCAACAATACAATGACAAACCCCCAATGATAAATTTCATAATACTTAACAGAGAAAAAATTTCTATATTACTGTTTGTCATGAAATCACATTGAACTTTAACTTTAATGACCACATGTAATAGAGCTTTACATAGCAGCACTAATCCAGTAACAGTACCAAACTTAGTTTGAGTGGCAAGGGGTCTCATCTCTTAAACAAGTGATCAACGATTTGTTTTGTAGCTCTTGCAAATGAAAGAAACCAAACTTGGGAGGGTCTATCCATTAATATGCCTTCACAGCCCCAAAGGAAACTTTCCCAACAGCTCGTACGGATACTCCTAATCGGCAGAAAAAAAAAAGGAAAAAAAATCTAATCTTGCAACAGAAGCGCCGCCCACAGTAAAGATAACAACATAGAAAGAGCGTGAAGAAATAAGCAAGAAACTTACTTGTGGATGTTCAGCGTTAAACGGAGGGATGCCAACAATAAGCTCAAATAAAATAACCCCAACAGACCACCAATCAGCAGTCGCTCCTGAAGAAGATCAATGATATCACATGACTGAGGTCTTCAAAGCAGATAACTTGAGAAAACAAATGAAGCAACAGGAGTCTAGCTAGGATTGATTCACATATATCTCAAATCCATTAGCGAAGGCTGCTTTAGACAGAGAGGATTAATGTAATAAACCTTAATTGTTTTTATTTTCCTTCCGTTTTGCTAGTTTTCTTTTAAAAAAGATTTAACAAAAGTAGAGTCAATCCTCCAAATCTCCAACTAGTATGGCAAAACCTCAACTATTTTGCTCTTTCTGAGACAGCGTAAAGTTTTTTCAATTCACATGGTATTTACATAGTCCCTTTTTTGTTTCTTTATGAAGAAGTTTTCCTTCGTTGTAATGGAAATCATTTAGAGGAAAATATTATGATTATGTTTTCTTCTAGTTCAAGGCTATGTTAAGGTAGCTCATTTCATTTTACGCTAAAAAATGACATTTTTCACACAATAGCCATGTCTATTAAGCACTTGTGTCCAGTGATTTCCGAATATGGTGTTGGAAGTTAAAACAATTCTCATTTTAGGCTGCATTATAACGGAATTCCCAATATAGTGTTCATGTAGGTTTGTATTAACTTCTCGACCAACATAAACAACATATTGGGAATTAGTTGTAATTAAACCTTTATATTGGAATGCTTTACTATTATTTACAAAAATTCATTGGTGGTTTGTTTTTTTAAATGGTGTTGTAAATCAATTTTTACGGGATCAAATAACAATACTTTATTATACTTTTTTTCTTTCCTTTTTTTTATATCTTCTACCTTATTTATTATTTCATGGTAATCATTTCAAACTTATTTGGTATTAAGATTGTATTATACATAGTTTCATAACTATTAATATCATACATTATGTTTAATTTGGCTAAATAGATAAAAAGATTGTGATAGTACCTAACCTTTTTTTATTAACTATTCTTATGTCTATTTTGATTTTTTTTTTTTACCATCTTCAAAATTAATTTAAAACAAACCTAATATATATTTTGCACAACTTTTCCTGCCAAAAATAATTTGTCAATTGAAACGCATGTGTATTTTATATCACACTAATACATAATCAATCATTTTTCATTATGACAACATTATAAGAAATTGATTAATGGACCATAAGATAAAGAGAATTATATAAAATAGAAGAATATATTCAATAAAAAGTAATGTTATTCCAATTTAGACGTTTTGCTAAACATTTACATGAACACTATATTAAGAATTTAAGTTATAATAACCAGCCTGAAATGAGAATTATTTTAACTCTCAACACCATATTTGGAAAGCACTCTACTTTTTGCAGAATATAACATAAGTTTTAAATTACACTGAAATTATTTCTTAAGGATATAGATTGTTGCCTTTAAGTACTTTCAGAAACAGAATAAATGTAAACGGTATTAAAGGCAAACAAAAGGAGGTAAGGAACAAATAAGATTATGATCGAGTAGAGCTCAAAATAGACAAACCATGTCCGGTTCCCAAAAGTATCTCAGGGGCCAAATAGTCGGGAGTTCCAACTGCAGAACGCTTCTGCCTTCTTTCTTGCTGCTTCTCTGAGGCAGATAATTGTGGTTGATCTTCTTCAAACAAGGATGTCCCACTAACTGCAGGGCCAGATAAATCATCTGTGCTGTTGATGAGACCAACTTTTGAAAGCCCAAAATCTGTCAACTGAAAAAAAAAAAACAATTCATTTAAATTAGAAAGGAAGATTTATAATTTCCAAAACAATAAGTTTCCAACATTCATGTTTCAAGAAGGATCGAAATCAGTTTAGATCACCAAAGTTTGGATGTCACTATCTGAAGACAACAGTAAGGTAGTCGACGAGACCGGGACCATTATGTATCCTCATTTGGGGTAAAATACGAGAACCAAGGTCTCATCAAGTCTACAAATGATCAACAGTACAGATGTGTTTAGGCACCATTTGATGAGGGAAGCGGAGCGGAGGGGGATGGAGAAAAGGGAAGGGGAGAGGAGAGGAGGGGAAATGGCACAAAAAACTAAGGGAATTTTCCTCCACGTCCTCCCTATGATGGAGGGATTTTTATTTGTCTTGGAAGAGGAAAAATGGATCCCTCCATTCCCTCCCTCTCCGTTTCCCTCATACCTACTTGATAACCTAACAAGAGAATTTGTTCTCTCCTTCCCCTTCGCCTCTCGTTCCATCTAATTCCTTTCATCCAGACAATCCTTAAATGTGATCAAAACGTGAAGACAACAAGATAGAAAGACGCCACATGCATAAGAACCAGATTTTAACCAAATAATAGAACACTTCCAGGCTAATTATGAGACTAAGGCCTCGTTTGGTTACCCTTTTCAAAGTGTAGGAAATGAAAAATCCCATGAATTGCAAAATTGAAGGGTTGTTTGGTTGCCCCTTTTTTTGAGAAAATGTGGGAATTTACAAATCACATGATTTCCCAACTCCTCCGTAATGGAGGAGTCGGTTGGATTACCTAGCTTCCCCTAGGTAATTGCAAACTCCGTTGTAATTGAATTCCTAGGTGGACAACCAAACGCATTTTGTAAATTCACATGAATTTCAAAAGGGAACTTAATTCCCATGATTTCGATATTCCTATGGAGTTGTTTTCCAACAGGCAACCAAACAATCCCCAACTCTTTTGCAAATGGGCAAACAAATAATTGAACTATTTCATTTTTTCTGCTATATCTTCCACGTCTTGTAGAAACTTGTTGAAGCTTCTCACACCACGAACGAGACTAATTAGTGCAAAGAGTTCCATTATTCTAATTCACAGATTAGACACATGTCATCTAATAACTTACCTTAATATGACCATCATGGGCAATTAACAGATTATCTGGCTTAAGATCACGATGAACCACATGGAGCGAATGCAGATATTCCAGCGCAAGAACCTGCAGTAATTTAGAAGATATTAAGGGAGCGTTTGAGTGTTTGGAAACTGTAATTTGATTTCAAATCCTTGAGTTAAAATAAGGAATCTCAAATCCAATGCTTGGGATGCTTGATAATTTCAATTGTAAAATTTGGATGTCGTCATCAAAGTTCAATAGATCACTACATCAGTGAAAAATATTTAATATTAAAAAAACACAAAATTATTTGAAAGAAAACATGAGAATTAAATATATAGTTGAATTAAATAAAGCGAGACTACATGGAAGAGATGACTATATAGTACAACTCAAAAAAAGCCTCAAATTTGTTCATCAAAACCGCTCGGAGCTTAAAGATTTTAACCTTTGTCAATTTCAAGCGATTCATCACTCTAATATTGAAACAAGGAGAGAGCAACAGCATGAAAATTGTTTGTTAGATAAAGGAGAGGAATAGAATGATGCACTGCGGGAGAATGGGAGTGGGGCAGTGAGCATTGTGAATTTGATGGTCTGAGCAGTGATTTCAACTATGGCTTTTTAAGAGAATCCGGTAAATTCGGTAGAAATTCAAATGGTTTCCCAAACAATGTATTTGGGTCGAATAATTCTCAAATGAAATCCTTGTTACCAAACAGATCATAAGAGAACTCTAGAATCACCCATAACAAAGGATCAGTTTAAATGAAGATATAATCAAAGCAGTTGAATTGATGGAAACACTTACTACTTCTGCGATATACACACGTGCAACATCTTCATCCAAGCATCCTAAATTTCTCAACAGCGAATACAAATCTCCTCCATTCAAATATTCCATAACTAGATACAAGTTTTCACGACAAGTAAAAGAATAGAAAAACCGCACCTGAAATAAATCAATCTGACGTTAACAACAGAATTTTACAGCAAGCTAGTGGACAACCAACTAAGTAGGACTGCTCACCACAAAAGGGTTGCGGACAGAAATTAGAATATCACGTTCTGCAAGGATACTCTCTACAGCATTCTTGCGGATCATATCTGCCTTTTTTAGCACCTGCACATATTACAAACCTTTATCATGCATGGATTTACAGACTGGTCATAATCCACAAATAAAACACAAGATACACTAACACATTAATACGGAAACGAGTTAGAGAAATGACTTAACCACAAATAGCCTGAGCATTTGATCCCTAATTACCAGATCATTCACAATACGCATAGCAAAACGGGGAAATGAAGAGTACCTTTATTGCAAAAAGATCTCCTGTTGTTCGTTTCTTAGCCAAAAAAACCCTCCCAAAAGCCCCACGACTTATAGGTTTAATTATCTCGAAGTCATCTATTGATGTGCGATCTTTGGCTGAGTGAATTGGACTGGTACGCAAACTACGCACCACATCATCTTCCATAGGAGTGTCTTCATCAATAACAGTGCTTGCAAGATCAATCTTTTCATTGTCAACCAATTCCAATAGCTGCAGGTATTTCTCCCTAATTATGTTCAATGGGATAATAAACAAAAAGTAGAAAAGGTATAAAATATGTTAAATGAGATCAATAAACAAAACAGAAGAAAATAAAAGGAACTTGTTTCAGCACACAAAATACTTTACAGAAGCTGCAAACATTGCTCTTATAAATTTTATCAGCAAAAACTATACTGTCCTTTGCAAATCTTAACATATACACGAAGATAGGCACACTAACCGAATCAATTTCTCAATACGTGCTCCAAAAGTTTCTATAGTGAGGGCGTCAAATTTCCGGCGGCCTATGACGACTCCTAAATCTTCAAGGCATGTGAGCAGATAATTGATTGACCGATCATCCTCTGATAGCGCACTTGCTGAACATCGAGCAATATCTGCTAGTTCAACCATCTGTCACCCAAAAATGTTTTTTTAAATTTAAAGCCAAATATATATGAATATACTCCCTCAGACCAAAAGATTGGAAAATGTGTAATTTTGTGGTCAAAGTTCTGACTTACAATGTTTATTAGCTTGGAAATGAAAGTGACAAAATTAAAACTAAAACTTTTACATGAATTTCATGGTCAAATTTGCCATGAAGGATATTATGAAAAAGCAGTTTAGAATCAGCCAGGAACATGATACATTAATACATTATGGGTAGGCATTTTCTTTTAATAAAGTGCAATTTGTTCGCTTATTCTGCCATTAATGGATGGTGGGATTTACAAACTCTACTTTGTCGAGTTAATTTGTAAATTCATAGAATAGTAGTGCCTCAACAAGTTCCGGATACGGAAGAGTATAGGGTTGGAAATATGAAACCTTCACCCATCTGTTAAAACACAAAGATAAAGTTTACGTATGCCCCTTGATGAAAATTGAATTAAGGATTGCGCTTGCGGCCTTGCGCGCACAGTTTATGGGTCATTTTGCTTTATTTCCTCTTTATCTTCAGCTCCATTGAAAATGGAACTTAAGTATGACAATTTGATCCAAAACCAACATGGGTAAAAAGACAATCCAATAAATGGTCATACCTGGGGATAATCTTCGTGTTCAGGAAAACCACCTTTACCCGAGAGAAGCAAATCTATTCGGTTGGTTCTTGGTGTAAAAGGAGACCTAGGAGTCATACTACCAGCCGATGATGTTGTCATTCCTTGCTCGGACTTTGGACCAAAACGAGTCTTACAAGACATGGATGCTAATCCTTTTAAATCATCCATAAATGCAGAGTTATCTGCTTCAGGAAAACAGTCTAACATGTCCTCTGAACCTCTGCGAGACCAATCACTAAGTTTTGGGGAAATCACGTCAGATTCTTCAGTAACACTGGAATTTGATACTTTTCCAGCATCCGGACTCCCAACTACAGCTTGAAAATCCTTCGGAATAGGTGTCTCCATCATCTTTTCTAAAGTTTCAGCTACTCTTAAAAGACGCTCATTGACACTCAAACCCTTCTGATCGCAGCTGTCAGCAATTGCACAAATTCTTGAATGATCCTCCACATGCAAAGTGGGAACCTCTTCTTCACATATGCGACAAATTATGGAACTCTCCTCTGGAACAATTAACTGTTCACCCCTACCCACGGACGGTTTGTGCTGATGCTCTGAAGAGGGTAAATGCCCAACTGAATCTTTTGAAGATGGGACTTCTCGTACCTTAATTAAAGATGGCTCAAAGTCTAAGTTTATCGTTTTGTTGACAATTTTCAGATCCTCTAATTTATTTTCAGTCTGGTCACTTTCAAGAGAAGCTTCCTGTTTAATTTTTATAACAGGAGATGGGAGTTTCTTCCAAGAAGCAATTCGCTCCCTCCTAGACGACAACTCTGTGCTTTTTGTGGTATTAACTATTGGAGAGAAAATATTGGTAGAATGCACACTAAGCCCACGTTGATCTTGGCTAAAAGATTTTTGGGCTGATTCTCCCCTTGAAGGCTTCCCAATACCCCCACTCTTCCTCTCTTTATCTTTAGCAGGAGGAATTCTCTTTTCAGCAGACTGTATGACTGTGGACTTACGTAAATGAAGCGCATGTCCATCATCAGCAAATCCACTTTCCTTATGGAACTGCAACAATCTGGTACATCTAGTGAGCATGAAGAGCATCCTTGTATGAAGCTGCTTAAGAGTTCCAGGTGGCAACTCCTGGCGCCGATCGTCCAATTCCTGAACTATGCCCTCACATTGGAGCCAAAACTCGTTAGCTGATGTCATGGCACATCTCCTCGCTAGGATTAACAAGTCCTCAATAGTTTCCTGCCATTCAGGGTGACTTTCTGCATTCTTTTCTAAAACACCAAGTAGATCAGCTGCAAAAACGGCTAAATCGGAGTCTACTTCTTCCTTAGCTTTCTCAAAGCGTCCCCGTATCATGCCCAACACCTCCTAGATGGAATGCAATAATAATTTTCAGAGACACGAGCATAAGAAATACAGTGACAAAGGGACAAGAGTGTATACAAACCTCCAGGTTATTTAAGCCTCTGGGTTTCCAAAATGGGTAAGGTCGTACTCCCTTGGAATTTAATTCGTGGGAGAAACTTTTCATGTCTGCAGGATTTCTTTTCCTTAGTCCACTCGTTGCACGGAGAATAGCTTGGAATCTTGGGGATTCAGACTCCTTTGGGGTTTCACAATCAAATGCCGCCTAGATAGATTTTATATATAAAAAGAAAAAGGAGACAAGAATAATACTATGAGAGGAGAAGAACATACAAATGATACTACCAAAATCACTACAAATTTAATTATGTGGAGGAGTAAACGAACAACCTGTCCCTCTGGAATACAAATAGCCGGACTTCTTATGCCCTCTGATTGTTCCCATGATGCATTTAAGTTCCCTGTATGCAGAAGTAACATTTAGCTGTAGAAAGAGGGCCCTTCAAGTCACTAAATCACCTGTTACCTGGCTTCAACATGAACTAAATGATGGGAGGAAAAAGTTTACTCTGTTCCTCTTGGCCTCTCATTTAATGTTTTAGACTTCCGCAGGTGTATAATGTCAGCAGTCATCAACTGCTATTGAAGTTTTATTAATTCAACATATGATTAATCTATATATGACGGACCCCATGTCATTCTAGGACTAAGACTTTGTTGTTATTCTTTCTTTGATACTAAAATAGCTTGGAACCCCATCGGCACACATTGCACCATCCTTGCCGACACATACAGAAAAACGCTCTGAAAAAGTCTAGCCCGATTAAGGAGGTTTTTAATAAAAAGAGGATAAGAAAAAGGTTGCCTCATGTCCACTAAACCCACAAAAAAAACGCATGCATAAAATTGAGTCAGCAGATTCTATTTGATGTCACCAAACTTTTATATCTTACTCCCTCTGTCCAGGTCATTTGTTGTCCTTTTCCATATTGGGGTGTCTCAGTCATTTGTTGTCCTTTTCCATATTGGGGTGTCTCAATCATTTGTTGTCCTCTCCATTTTAAGAATGAATTTGATGAGTAATTTGATCATTCACACTCAATTTATTCCACTTGTCATTTAGTAATTGGCCCTCTTCCCTTTCCTTGGTCTTTGTGCCAAAACTAAAAGACAACAATTGACCGGGACGGAGGGAGTACTTTTTAGTAAGTTAACGAATTATATTGTTACAGACATTAATTTGATATTGCAAGCGACTTCAACCCCAGCAAAACTTAAGAGGAAATAGGAAGAATGTTGCATATTTGCATTGAGGGCGCATTTTAACATGATTCAGGCAATGGGACGTGGGGGAATTGATAAAAACAGAAAACCTAATTAGCAGCAGCAGATGGGAGTTGTAGAATGAAAAAGCATACCTCCAGAAGAAGAGAGTCGAGAGCGAGGCGGCTGAGCAACATTAGGAAGAGCATGAGTATCAGAAGAGGATGGAGAGGTGGTTCCAGTAGACATAGTAGTATCTGAATTACTGCTACTCTGAGCAACATTCTCCAACCAACTACCACCCTTGGAGGCAGGCAAAGGCAAACTGTTCCTAGACAAATTACTTGAGCCCACAGCAATCCCTTTATCCTTTTCAGAGGTGGACTTGTAGCCGTAAAAGCTTTCCTGAGGCAAGGGCCCAGATCTGGTCTTGATTTTATTGAGACCTAAAGACGAAGCCAAAATGGGGGATACCGATGCAGTAGGGTCCTTGTTCTTAGAGGAGGAAGGTGGGGTGGTGGTTGTTTGGTCTTTGTTGTTGTTGAGTTGATGTTTAGGTGATGATTTATGAGATCTAAAACGGGGGCTGCTGTTGGAAGAACCATCTGGACTTGATGAGTCGGAAGGTGTTGTGGATGATGATTTCTTAGAAGAGAAAAATCTTCCTTTGAAAACCATTTATTTATTTATTGTGTATTGCTTAGTGGTACTGGTGATGGTGGTGGGCATTTAGTAGAGCGAGCGGAGGTGAGTGCCGACTGCCGAGTAGGAGAGTAGAAGGGAGATAGATAACAAGTGTATGGAGAGGGAGAGAGAGAGAGATAGAGATATAGATTGAGAAGGAAAGAGAGAAAGGGATGGTTGGTAGTAGTAGTCGAGGTTAGAGGAGAGAATTCAGAGATTGACTGGATTCCATATTTAGTCAATTAATTAGTCGTATTCATTCACTACATTTGGTGATTTCGATCAGGACGACGGTGTAGCCGTGTAGTGTAGGCTACATCCTCACGGATTTGTTGCCGTTCAACCCGCTTCCATCTTCCTTTTCCTAACCTCACTTTTTCATTTCCTACTTGCCTACTTTTACCCAACACGCTTCTATAATTTGCAATTCCTCCTTTCAATTTCACTCTATCACTTTTTATTTTTGTAAAAGATTTACGACTGAGCATTTAATTTCAATTTTTTCTCAATACATAAGTGAAAATATATTCATGTAGGATCTTGTTTGATTTGTCTGTACAGCTCCATTAAAAATATCTAACTTTTACAGTTTTTGCAAATACGAAGCTAACGATATTTACCGCGTCATGCGTTGACAAACGTGAAATAGCAAAGTGGTAAAGTGGGGTTGAATGGAGGAAGTACTACAAAATAAGCAATTAGTCTTGTAAGAAATATAAGTCTAATCAATCAATCAATCTATCTATATTATAATAGAAGCCTTCTTTCCAGCGATTATAGAGACTACAGCACAGCATTCACAGAGAATACATAAGAATCTAAAATCTATCTATCTATCTATCTATATTATTAAAGCAAACTTTTTTTGAGCGATTACAGAGTCTCCAACTTTTGTGAAACACTAAAGTAAATATTAAATAAGAAGATAACTTATATGAATTAAATACAAAATGAAACTGTATCAACTAAAGAACAACTAATAAAGAATTTAATAATTGTATCATATATCCATGTTCATCAACACAGACGGACACCTTATGCAAGTCAAATGCAAGCAATTTGATTAAATTATACAAACTCAATCAATTATAAAATATAAAAAAATAAAAAAGATAAGAATTGTACATAAGGTTTACATTTTAGGTATAAATTATTTTAGTTGGAGTACGAGACTACCCTTACATGTCGATCAGTAAAATATATAAATATGAACTTAATCATCTCCCAAATTAAAATTATCTTGACCTCACATAACTATACTCGCTTTCATTCCCCTTCCCCTATAATGAGTGTTATTATTAAAAACATATGATTTTTGTCCATACTAATTTTGATGTTTTTATAGTTTCTATTATATGGAGTATTGTGATATTTACGTAAAAAAAATTCATCGTTTTGCAGGTTATCTAATAGTCTTGCAATCAAGGTTATTACTCTTGCCTTGTTAAGATAAATTTTAAATGTAATCCCCTATTTACTAAAAGAATAGGTGATTTCTACCATTTTTCCGCCAAAATGCATATTCTCAAAAAAAGGAAAGTAATGATAATTATGTTCATTCACTAAATAANNATTTGTCTATCATTTGTGGTTAATATCACATGTAACCCCACATTATTTCTCCTACTTTCATCTTCCTCCACATATTATCATTCCACTAAATATTTGCCTAAAACTAATGTGGAATAAAATAGAGAATAGGAGGGAGTATAATTTAATTCATTTATTATATTTTCATTAAGATTAAACGTTTTATCAAGTTATATTATTTTCATTATACTCTAAACTATAATATTTTAATTAAAATAAAATAAAATAAAATTGATATAAAATAATAAATTACTAAATCTAGATATTGAGTTAACTCGTACTCCGTATAAAAACAAAACTGTATATCGTTTTTATTAGTTTCGTAACAAAAAAGATTGAAAATTAAATATATTAAAATATACTTTACTCGTAACTCAATTCGCTTAACTAATTTTCAGTTTCATAAATACAACGATGAGAAGATGAGAAATGTCAACAATTATAAGGTACCAATATTTTATAAGTAATCTATACACCTTATACAAAATGTGAGCAAGGATAGTTACTTTTCCTAATGAACAGTAACTGAGAACATCACTTAGCTAGCTTTCTATTCAAAACGCAGCGCTTTGAACAACCCTTTCATTATTTCTACTTTCCCCTCTTATGTGCCTTTCACCTCTCAATTATCCTCCCACAAACTTCATGATTCTCGATCTCCCTTCAGCTTCACCTCCACGGCTACAGCTCCAGTCTCCACCTTTGCGTCTCAATCCAGCTTCCATGTCCGGCTGCCCCCTTCTACTCTTACTCGTGAGCTACATTGTGGGTTTCCGCAAGTTTATACGATGCGTTTTGATTTCCCTACTAACCCCTTGGTTTTTTCTTGTCCCCTCTCTAATAAGCTTCTATGTATTCTTCCCTTTAATTTTCTCTTTGCACAACCAAACACCACTTTTAGCATTTCTCAATCACTATCCCGGAAAACCATCAGTTATTGACTAGATTTCGAGATCGCCGTCTCTTACAGCTCTACTCTTGCCTGAGATGAACAGACGTCGGTGGCCATGGTCAATTTTTGTCACGTTAAAGATTTAAGGTTATTGTGCTTTTCTATTTATATTGAAGAATTAGGGTTCTTGTTCTTTTTGGGGAACTGATGTTTTTTCGTGTTGATTTTGATTGTTTTTTTTGTTTTGGGGGTGCTAATAAGTAATGATCATCAATTGAAGAAAGTTGATCTTCACCAACTCAAACTTCTTCATCTTCTGCTACCAACAGTTTCGATCAACGACAAAGCATAGGGCCACGACGACGATGTTGAATTATTTATGTCGTATGTCTTCATCCTAGAGAGTTCTCTGATTACAGATCTCGGTAAGAGTTTGCCCTCCTACCAATTTTGGTTTTTTAATTGTTTTTGTATGTGGGCGAAAGAATAGTGGGATCATTGGCTCCATTGAAAATGATTAAATGAACTAAATAAATTTCATTAAGCAATTTAGACAATTTATTCTTGGAAGATATTTGACATTCCCGGTGCATAGCATTCAAAGTTACATGTAGCTTACAATGATCTGAAATAATTTGTGGTGTGCATTATTTTCACCAAACTATTTGGTTTTGTAGAACTGATTTTCTCTAATTTCCAATCTTATGGAATCACTGTGACTGCAGGCAAACTCTTACCAAGGTGAGGATACGACTCTTTTGAAGGTCAGTTTACAACATAAATAATTTTGGTTTTTTTAGTTGTTTTTGTATGTGGGCTGATGGGTGATCATTGATCACTGTTTTTTTGCCTTTTTGTTGATGAGCATTCGGAACGGTCTCTTTGCTAATACAAGGTAAGGCTGCGTACATCCGACCCCCTTGCCCTGCTATTTACGGGAGCCATTGAGGCACTGGGATAATTGTTTTATGCTGATGATCATTGTCATTTTTTATTTGGTGCAAATGGATGTTTTTGCTTATGAATTAGTGAGGAAGTCTGCTTATTTTACCTTTGGGGTATCCTATAGTTATATTTGAATAAAGCTGAATATAGTTATTCATGTGGGTCAGCCTGTGATAATTGAAATGTCGTCAATTGTAAGACTGCGTACATCTGAACTCCTGTCGTGTCGAGGTGGGAGGATAAGACTCGGGAGGTTTTAGGGTAATGCTATTGTGGTTCAGTGCATTTTAACCGAAAAGATGCAATCTTTTAGTGGTCAAAAAAAAAAAAAAAAAGAAGAAACCCACCAACACAGCAAACAAATCACTATCTGTANAAATTATATTATTTGTTCTTTTCTCCTTTATTACACTTTTTTTATCAACCACTTTCTTATATATTTTACTTGGTTTACTTTTAAGGCATTCCGGATCCTTAATTCTATTTCGGTTTTCAAAATCGTTTTAATCTTTTCTCTCGATTTAAATTTTAAGTTTTTATAAAAGAAATCCGGAATTCGATTTTAAAACCTGTAAGTTTACCTTGACTTTGCATTACATTTTCGCTCTCATTTTTGTTTTTCATTTTCCTTTTTCTATTCGCATTTTGAGGTGTGCGTTCACCCATTGACGGTTCTAAAGGATGATTCATGTCAGCCGACCCCAAATCATTGTTGGATTAAGGCTCTGATGTTGTTGTTGTTGTTGTTGTTGTTGTTGTTGTTGTTGTTGTTGTTGTTGTTGTTGTTGTTGTTGTTGTTGTTGTTGTTGTTTTAGTGGTCCATTTGGGAATTTATATTGTTATAAAGTTGCAATCTTATTTGATGATAAAATGATGATGATGGTAATGACTATATTCAATTTAAACCAAAAAACGTGGGATTTTTTTCCACAAAACAGCCGAGTGTAATTATTGGACACAAATCGGATTTTTCTAATCGGGTTTAAGTAACATAGTTCGATACCAACCTTTTGTATGTGTAATTTGAAAATATTCTCTCTGCTGTGTATTCTTGTGGAGATACATCGATCCTTTTTCAGTGTTCGGAACTACATGGGTTCTAGGACACCTTAAAACAATATCTTTGTAACTGTGCTAAATTTGTTGTCGGAATAAATGTCCTATGTATAAGGGTTGTTTTCCAAGAGAACTGCTCTTTAGGAGCTCATCTAGCAACCAAACCATAAGAAACATTAGCATTCACTGTAACCTCAACAACATTTCCTGGTAACAATATTAACAGTACAGTCTTTGCATGCAATGCAGTTAGTTAACTCAAAGTAACTATACCTTCGACCGACAACATGATACCTAACAACCCGATCCAAGATCCAATTCGACGAACCCATAAACACGGAAGCGGTATCGGAAGGATGGTTGTGGCGACAGTGGAGATGAGTGAGTGTGTTACGGTATCGGAAGCGGTGGCAGAGGTGGTGGTAGCGGTGGAGGGTGGTTGGAAGGTGAAGTCGTGGAGATTGCGACAGCGGTGAGGAAGATTGATAGTGTTAAGTAGATTGGAACATGCCACCAGTGTGAGCAGGAGCATGATGTTGCCATTGTTTTTCAATTTCTTGGAAAAATTTGTTGTTTCACACTAATTAATTTAGTATTTAGTATTTTAGTTATATACAGAAAAACCGTTGTGCAGTGTGCACTACAAAAAACGTTGCTATTTTTTGTTTTAATATTACATGAATTCTTGTGTACTAGAATATACTTTGCACAATTGTTTGTTTCTTTAGAAATTGGGTAATAATATAGTTTGTAACGGAAATTGACCCTCGTTCAAACTCGAGTTAATATCGGATTTCAAAATAATCACCGAATAGGCGAATAGTATATTTTAAAAGTCAACATCTCAGGTTTTTCTTAACCAACTCAGTGCTTTAAGAGTTAAGACTCATGACAAATTGACAAGGGTCGATCTTATATACATAAATATCAAAACATAACCATGGTCAATTCATATGCTATTTTCCCGTAAATTGACAAACCTTTGGAGATATATTTGAGGTGTTCTGCACTTCTGCCACGTAAATCGTAGAAAAATTAACTCTCTAATGTTTTTGCTGGGTGGTTGGTGAGATCTCTTATCACTACTCTCTAATTAACTTTTGTTTAGTGTCGCTTTTCTCACCGAGTTGTTTATGTTTTTGTTTTGTTGTTCGACGGGTTTGACTATTTTTCTCACCAAGTTGTTTATGTTTGTTTTGTTGTTCGACGGGTTCGACTATGGCTAAATTATTTGCTGGACTAATTATAAGTTGATATACAAATAGTAAAGTAGAGTATGTAGAAACTTCACTTTTGTGATGTTGACATTAATGAATAATGATCACAGCTTAATCTAAGTACTCATGTACTAAGAATAAGATTAACAGTGCGTGGTAAAACGAAACAAGAGAATATGCGAAGAAAGAGCACTGGTGATAAACTGTTAATCGTGTATATGGAGAACAGAACAATTGCGATTAAATCAAACCGGAAGAGTTCATGGCCAATGTACAAAACAAAACAAACAAGTAATAATATCATTGAGAGCAATTTTACTAGATGACTCGTGTGACAACCTATTTTAGTGAGGGTGGCTTTATAGCCTCGACTAAATGGAATATAATGGTGGAATATAAATTGAGTGGTTAATGTTTATTAAATAAACTAATGTGTATATAGACGAGGTTTGCATTTAAGTAGGTTCTTAGTTTCTCTTTGTTGGGTAAGATGTAAATTCGCCCTATGATTATGAATTAGGTATCAATTAAGACAGTTATGTACGTAGTACATCTTCAAGTTCAATGTTCAAGTGGAGTACTTTGCCTCTTCATTGGTAGGAATATTAGATATTTATACACTCTAATTCAATTGTCATCTCGAGCATAAAACCTATTTGTATCAAACTTTCGATACCTTTGCGTGGGGTTTGTTAGTAATAATAAAAGATATTCATAACTAGTTGTATCCGAAATTGAACTATAAGAGTAAATTTATATTAGTCACTCTATATAATAAAAAGAAATACAGAGTAATGATATTACATGTAAAAAAGAGTTTGCAAAGAAAGCAAAACGATGACCTCTGATGTAAGTGAATTGGCTTACGATCCTTAAATTGATTCATACTTTACTCCATTGAATTCTCTTAGCGAGTCTTAATATTTTAACATGGCAAAAATAGGCGCCCTACCTTCGAACTACTCTGTAATATATTAAATCAGGTATCTAGATGAGCAATCACAGTTACAAACTTAAATTGGCCAATGATGGTGGAGTACTACCACAAGGTGTAATACCCTTCCCTTCTAAGTAACCCATTCGGTCGAGTGTGAGGGAACACTCGGCCGAGTGCCCCTCTACTCGATCGAGTAGAGCTGATCGAGTGAGTTGTGAAATCTAGGTCTGGTTAGTCACACTCAGCCGAGTGAGATGTACACTCGACCGAGTGTAGGCCACTCGATCGAGTGCCCTGGCCACTCGACCGAGTGAACGGGTTGAACCCAGTTTTCTACGCGGGCCTAGATTTTTGTGTTGGGATTGATATATAAGGCCTATGAACAGTGTTTCCTTCATTTCTAAACCCTAAAACATCTCTCTAAACCTCTCCCACTTCTCTCTACAACCCTTCATCTTCAAAATTTAGATCTACACATTGTTTGGAAGAATCTTAGAGAATTGTTTACATATTCTTATTTCTAATCACTTGGTGAGTAATCTCATACTTTTACTTTTATATTTTTCACACTTTCATTTAAGACACTCAAACCCTAGGATTTGGAGGTTTTGGTAATTGGGTGGAATTATGGGCAATTAATGATAGTTATGGTCATTAATGGTAGTAATATTTAATGCAACCACAATTTATTATTTTAGTACATGTTGTAATACATTATACTCTACTAATTGTAGGTGGGGACTTCATAGAGGAGGAGTTTTGACTTTCCTTACTTGTTCTTACTTGCCTTTGTGGAGACTTTGGTAGAGGTAAGATTTTCCTACTCGCTTTCAATATTATACTTGCTTGCATGTATTTTGGTGGATGTTACATTAATTGGGTGTTCTTAATATTAATGGTAATTAAGGCATGATTAAGGTGAATTGTGGTAACAATGGTGATTATGGCATGAGTTGAGTTTACTTGATTGTTAAATATGATTGTGAGGTTATCTATATTGTGTGTGTATTGTTGGATTGGGGAGGATTGGAATTTGGATGTGGTGGAGAGGTGTTGATTAGCAAGGAGATATTTGTGGGACATTGACCTTGTGCCTTGAGATCGCTCCTTGGAGGGACTCACCCCCAAGGAGGATGTGTACATTAATGGTCCGGGTTAATGGGTTCGTGTTGTAATGCGGGTACCTCGGGTTGCGATCCGGCGGGGTGGTGACGGTGTTGCGATGCCGTCATCGAGTGTGTGGATGGTGGAGTGAGTGGTAGAGTCATGTGGGTAAGCTTTGACATATGATGGATTATATTGTGCATTATTTAGTGATGATTTCTATTTGGGCTCTTATGTGATCAATTTTAATGTTGAAACTGGCCCTTTTATGTTTTCAACACATGATATTTTCGGTCATGTGGGGAGCAGTTGTTTGACAGGTGTGCTTAGTTGTGATGATGCATGGAGGCTTGGGGGCGCGTTTCTGATAAGTAGTAATTTAATGTCGATTTACCCATGCTTTTATCTTATATTTAACTCGATTTTGTGTGTTTATATGATTAAATAGCTCATTTTATTAGTTTAATTACTAATTAGTAGCTTAGTTATAAATAATATAAATATTGGTTATATTTCGTGAATTTGTTATTGCTCTTTGTCATTTTAATTTTGTAGGTACCAAATTGAATAAGGCCGAGTAGATTAAGAGTAGAGCAAGCGGATTAGTAGGAGTCAAGACGAATCATGAGGAATTACTCGTACATGCTTAACAAATTAACAAAGTTCAATTGTACCAAAGTCAACCCACTCAAATTCATGTTCACTTGTAGCATTTCATATCTCCTTATTCTGTTCATCTATATAATGGACCATTCTTGCTACAGCAGAACAACGAGTCCAGACCTGCGCCACCACAAGCAGCAGCATCGTCACCGCACCACTCACCTCGACTCGAATTTGTAGCAGCCCGACAAGCTCCACAATTCAGGCTACCATGGGTACTATCACCAGCAAATACAAGTTTCCGACATCGATTTGACTCAATCTGTAATACTACGGTTTTCTATGTCTTTGGGTATTATATCGAGTGGGGCTTACTCTGTCGAGTAAGTATGTTTGGTTTACGAAACAGTGTTCTGCTGAAGGGTACTCGATCGAGTAAGTTGGTCACTCGATCGAGTAGCGTCTTTACAGCGAGGGTTTATAATCGTGTTTTGATAGAACCGCAAATCATTTCCGCCTCTTTTCTTCAGACCTAGATGGCCCCCCTCCTTCCTTTCACCTTAATTCCTTCCATGGGAGCCTTTGAGGATGCTTGTGCCTTGGGGATAGGTTGCTTGAGTCGGGTAGCGGTCTTGACGCCGATATACGATGCGTAGGTATGTCGTCAT
>LHUT01000365.1:23125-36615 GCA_001412135.1 Silene latifolia subsp. alba
ATTTTAACTATCAATTCATTAACATCCCCTTCTATCAACCTAAATCACCATTCACCATAGATTAGAAGATTAGCTACTCATGAAATGAAAAATAATAACAATAAGATTGATGAACAACATANNATGAACAAAAGAACAATTGAATAAAATAGAACTTTGAATTAATAATAATCAAAGAAAGATTAGTAAGTACCGTAATTAAAGAGTGCTAGGATCCGAAACAATATTAATAAAACTAAACTAAGGATTTTTGAGAGAGTTCTAGGGTAAATAAGACGTAGGTTCTAATTATGACGTGATTTGGGTATTTATAATAAAGATAAACCGACTTAAGGAAATTGCGTGGAAACTTCCAAAACTGGGTATACTAGATCGAGCCTAGCTCAACTCAATCGAGTACGCACCTACTCGATCGAGTTCTTGTCCACTTGATCGAGTATTTCTCGTTTCAGCTTTTTTCTTCGTGTAGTCTTCTTCACTTCTCTTCCTTTATTCTTCTAGATTTACGTTCCATGCTTTGTGTATTCCTTCATGTCATCTCCGCGGTGCTATATTTTATTCTTTTACTCCACAAATGCATCATTCCTGCATTAAACACCTAAAAGCGGAAGTAACAACATTCTAGCATAAAAGGCATATAATTAATATAATTTAGCACGAAAACCATATCGAAAGTAACTAAAGGGGGCATATAAATGTATATAAATGTGACTCATCATGAAACTTGGAATTTTTATGAATGTTTAAAATAGATAAATACGAATTAGTTTTTCTAACATCCACCCATGTCAATTAGGAAGTATAAATTAAGAATGCTTCAAGGTTTGATTAAGGTTGAGGATTTACTTTAACTATTTTTTTTTGTGAGGTTAAACTCGAGACAAAGACTTTTTTGAGTACATCGTCGAGCATTGTGGACGTTAAACTTATCTTTGAGTTGTAGCATGCACGAATCAATTTAAAAGAGTCGTATAACATGCTTTCATCATCATACATCTTTTAGATGCAATAATATATATTGATCGTTTAAGTATAATACATATACTTCTTCCGTCACCATTATCTATCTATTTTTAATTAAATTATTTCTCTCACACAATAAAAAATGGCAAACAATAATTGGAACAAAGAGAGTATTTGATCTTGTTATTTTCTATAGATTTATTTATTCTCTTTATATATATATATATTGGGACTCAAAATGTTCTAATAATAATAAAAACATAAATGTGTAATCCTGAGACCAAGTTTTGAAACATGTTACGGAACATCGACCGTTTCACTATGAACCATGCCAACACGAGCTATCGCCATTTGTCGTCCTAGATTGTGTTCGTAATACCACTAACGCACCCGATCTAAGTTTCACCTTTAATTATGTGTCGAGTTGAAATTTGTAGTCCTTAGACCAGGTTCGACCAAGTTTTGAAACCTGTCACGGAATACCAAGTGTTTCACTATAAACCATGCCAACACGAGCCATCACCATTCACCGTCCTAGATTGTGACCGTAATATCATGGACGAATGCGACTTAAGTTTCACCCTTAATTATGTGTCGAATTGAAATTGATTCCTTCGACCAAGTTCAACCAAGTTTTGGAACAGATCACGGAAGACCAACTGTTTCACACTATAAACCATGCCAACACGACCTATCACTGTTCACCTCCCTAGATTGTGCCTGTTATATCACAAACGAACGAACGCGACCTAAGTTTCACCCTCAATTATGTGTCGAGTTGAAAATTGTAGTCCTTAGACTAGGTTAAGCCATGTTTTGAAACATGTCCCGAAACACCAACTTATTTCACTACAAACCATGTAAACATGAGTTATCATCATTCACCGTCCTATATTATTTCCGTAGTATCACAAACGCATGCGACCTAACCATCACCCTTAATTGTGTGTCGAGTTGAAAATTGATTTCTTCTAATTTTAAACTAAATAAATAATGTGAAGAATATAATAAGTTGGAGAAAGAAGAGGTGGAATAACCAAAGAAATAGTAGAAAAAGAAAGGAGAGAAAGACAGAGGGGGAAACAGCCTTGTAGAGGATGACCTCATCCTCTCTCCTTATCAATCTTCTTCTTAGATCTTAGTTTTCGCATCTGGGTTTCTTCATATCGGTTTGTTTTCCCTTTCTACTCTTCTCTTTTTCATCTTCTTCTTCCTTTTCATCAATCAATTCTATGTTTTTTTGATTGATTTTTGTTTTGTTTTGTTTTTGATTGAATCCAGGAATCCTAGATTGGTTTATGCTTTATCCGATGTCCCTGGATTGAATTGCCTATAACCCACGTAGTGATTGATCGGAATTGTATGTTAATTCTGTTCATTTTGTATAAAACTTGAGATTTTGCTGTTGAATTGTGTTGTTTATTAGGTGGGCAGTTGTTATTTGATGATTTTGATCTAGAAAATTTGTTAAAATCTCATCTTTTTGATGTTTGTTTTACTGGAATTTGATGTTTGATGTTAATGAAAACTTGTGATTACTGAATTTTGTAGCTTGTTAGTGTTGTAGATGGGATTGGGTGAAACTTATGAAGTGATTTTAATTTGAAATGCAGAATTAAAATAGCAAAAAAAAAAAAGAAAAAAAAAATGGAATCAGATCTTGGTAAGCTTTTTATTGGTGGGATCTCATGGGACACGGATGAAGATAGGCTCAAGGAGTATTTTGGTCAGTATGGTGAAATTGTGGAGGCTGTGATCATGAGGGATCGTATCACGGGTCGTGCTCGTGGCTTTGGTTTCATTGTGTTTGCTGATCCTGTTGTTGCTGAGCGAGTTGTTATGGAGAAGCATATGATCGATGGCCGAAGTGTGAGTACTTTGTGTTTTGATTTTTGAAATTTACTTACATTTTTTAGTGTAATTAAGGTCTGACATTAGTAGTGGCCTCTTACTTGCCTTAGCTCCTTTGAGAATTGCCAATGTTACATTTTGTATCTTTTGCTCATTGATCATCCGAATTCTATTTCTAATGGAGCTAAAGACTCGCTATCGTTGGTCATGGATTATGATCAAATAGAGTAAATTGTTTACTAAATTGGATTTGATGTCATTCTCGATGCAATTTTCAGCATTTGTCTTTTAACAAAGTGGTAAGGTTGCGTACATGAGACCTCTCCTTACCCCGTTATTTCCAGGAGCCCTTGAGGCATTGGGATGAAGTTGTTGTTTGGTGCTCCTTGTTCTTCTTCGATTCTGTTGTGGACTGAAACTCATTTGCCACATTTTTTCCTGTCTTCTGATCATGCATTGATCGCTTAAACCCTTTATTTAGGTTCAATTCTGCTATCCAAAAACATAAATGTTTTTGACTTGTCTTTTTGGCTGTGTTGTGCTTAGGTTGAAGCAAAGAAAGCTGTCCCAAGGGATGATCAGCAAATATTAAGTCGCAACAGCAATAGCGTCCAAGGATCTCCTGGGCTTGGACGAACCAAAAAAATATTTGTGGGAGGATTGGCGTCAACAGTCACAGAGAATGACTTCAAAAACTACTTTGATAACTTTGGCAACATTACCGATGTTGTGGTGATGTATGATCACAACACCCAAAGGCCCAGAGGATTTGGCTTTATTACTTATGATTCGGAGGATGCTGTCGATAGGGTATTGCACAAAACTTTCCATGAACTCAATGGAAAAATGGTTGAAGTCAAGAGGGCTGTCCCAAAAGAGTTATCACCAGGTCCTAGTCGCAGCCCCCTCCTAGGATATAATTATGGCATGAGTAGGGCTAGTAACTTTATCAACAGTTATGCTCAAGGCTACAATCTTAGCACTATAGGAGGATATGGTAGACTGAATCCTCTTGTTACCGGTCGAAGTGGGCCTCCCCCATTTGGAAATCCTGGGTTTGGAATGGGTATGGGCATGGGTATGGAGCCAATGATTAATGCTGGTTATAGCGCAAATTCAAATCTTAGTAACAGTCAGAACTATGCCCGGGTTTTGGGACCTTATTATGACGGCAACTCGAACAGGTATATCAGCCCGATTGGTTATAATGGGGGTAGTGGAAGAGGCGATTCTTTGGGAAGCTCGACAACCCGTAATCTTTGGGGAAACGGGTCATTTAGTAATTCCACAAACCCCACCAGCCCTTCTGGTTTGTTTGGTTCTAGTGCTGGAAACATTGGAGTTCCATTTGGAAATAGTGAATCAAACTGGGCTTCAACACCTATTCCTCAACAAACTGGAAGTAGAGGGTCTGGGTTTAATAGTAGGAATCTTGGGCATGGCTTTGGCGATGTGACTTATGGCTTGAGAAGTGGGAATTATGGAAGATCTCATGTGACAGAGCCAACTCTACCACCTTCTTTTTCTATATCAACAGGTGGTTTTGATACGTCTTATGCAGACCTGTATCATAGTGGGCCATCATATGAAGACAGTACGTGGCGTTCTGGTTCTCCTGAATTAGATGTCTCTGCATCATTTGGTTTTGGTATGGGTAATACTACTGCAAATGTTGCATCTAATTCCACTGAAGGTTTTATTGGAAGCTATAATGTGAGGAATACACAATCTAATAGAGGTATTTCCTTTGATGTCCTTATTCATCTTAACATTTTCATTATATATTTGATTTGTATTTCATTCATCCAGCTCTCTCCGTCAATATTCAAGACACTTACTGTTTCTCGTTGCCAATCTAAAAATTTCTATTCGCCAATTGATAGTTATGTGCCTAATTTACGAAAGAGTTGAATGTAACTAAAATTCCCATGTAAAGCTTTGCTGCATATTTATTGTCTGTTGTAATTACAAAGTTTGACTCCATTTAACACTATAATTAGAATATACTCCCTCCATTTATCCATATAGCCCTATTGCCATTTCGTGGTGATTGGTTTGAGTTGGTTATGCACTACGTCAGCATCCAAAGATTCTAGGATTAAAGCTGACTGCTTTTTTTTCTTAAGTGAAGCCTTCTTGCTTGGATAATGTTATGTTAATTTTTTGTTTGTTTAAAATCAACACATACCATTTGGAAACCAATTAAGATAACTGTACATTATTTGTTTTGTTCTACGAAGTTCTCATATTAGTCCATTTTGCTTCTACAAATTGTATCCAACCTTTATGAAACCTATACCGCCTAGTTTCAATGGCTTCATGACGGTTCTTTCTGATTTTTTTTTTGAGGTTTTACATGAATTCTAAAGTACTTAGCTACGATGATTGCTTTAAAGACAACTTATTGTGTATTGTGATCCTGTTTTTCCTCTGTCCTGGATTAAAAAGATGAAAAATGATAGTTGGTCCGAATTTTTCCCTAGTGTTCGCATGACAACAGGACATACCAGCTGACACTTTACATTTGTTCAAGCTGCCTGTGTTACATATTGTCAGCTAATATGTTTCCGTGACTGTAATTTACAGGAATTGCCGCATAGGACCCGTGATTTGAACAACAAATGCTAATTGTTAGAATCTAAAAGTTCAGCAAAATTTGTGATACCACGAATTCCTACCACTTGCAAGTATCTCTCTGTTCATAAGGAAGACTCAGTGAGGGCTGTTCAAGATGATCTTGTGACAAGGATCGAGGTTCGAATTTCTTTTTTCCTTTTGTTTTTAAAATTCCGGTTTCCAAGTTAGTTGTTTGGCTTTAGGTTGAGCTTTAATATCAGATCACGGTATGTACTCAAGAAGTTCGTTCAAGATAGTTTATCGATGCACCTTTAGTGAAGAGGCGAGCAATAGTATATCACATATGGGCCGTTGTTTTTTTCTTCCCTTTTTATCCCCTTTAACATGTTGTAAGGACTAGCTAGCCGGATTGTGCCATTACGTGTATTTTCTTATATATTTAAGGATTTCTTTCGTCCTCAGATTGTATGCAGTGAGGTTTTTGTTTTGAATTATCGGTTTGAAACAATAGAGGGATACCCATCTTGGATTCCCGTTGAATAAGCTTAGATAATATTACTGAATTATAATATATTTTTTGTGTCCGAATATGTATGTGAAGGAAACACTTTCAATATTTGTACGTCATTAATATGGAATAAATGTTTGGATCGATTTCTTATTGTGTAGCCACTAGGTAGTATGTGCCTTCCTTTGCATTTGATATTCTGGACACCTTTATATACAACTTGGTTGCTTTCTTTAGAGCACCAGTTGCACCACATGCAACTCTAGGAGGATACGTAGTGAAACTCCCCCGGCTCCCACCCCCAGACCTGATGTTTTAATTCTTTCGTCATAGAGGAACTTGCTTACCTAGCTCCTGCTTTCAACTAAAAAACTTTGCCAGTTTAAGTGAAATACGGAGTACAAAATCATGTGAGATGCTACCATATAGGTATTGCAAATTTCTACATTGAAATAAACGACCATTATAGGGCTTACCCTTTTTTCCCCATCTCTTGTCTCGATGTACCACGAATATGTATGTGAGGAATCACAAGTTGTTTTGGTCTAAATATTCCTAGAAGCATTTTTAGTGACTACCATAAGTAACTTATGGTACAAGTTAATAGTTTAGAGAAAAATCGTTTTATAAGAGAGTTTGATGTTTTAGGAGGCTTTGAGATCTTCATATCTACCATTTTGATACGTCTCTTTAAAACCCGTTCCAGTTCCTAGATCTCTCTGATCGTATTAGAATTTTCAATATTTGGTTTCGAAGAGGACTCCAACATCCACATTCACAAGCACGAGATATTGAACCTTGTCGGTCGTTTTATGACACGGGTCAAAGTTCCAAAAGTTATTTTTCTATAGGAAAATTTGAGAGGATTTTCCTAAAACTTAGTATGCATCATGTGCTTAAAAAGGATAGGAAGGTGATCCTAAAAATGCAGGGATGTGCTCCACCAACCTAAATTAAGGGGAGAAAGGGGTAGTAAAGTGACAGAAAGAGGAGTAAAAGAGACCATAGGATTCCTGAAAATGAAGGGTATGGGGGCCATGAAATCATCATGGTTGTTTGTGCTTTAAAAGGGTCAGCCTTGAAACCTAAATATTTCGTCTGTGTGGTCAGTCTGTATGTGTGTCTCACCCCTTATCTCCCACCACCATATCCACATACAGGATTTCCTCATTACTGGATCATGTTTCTGTGGTCCTTTCTTGTGGAAAAAACCGTTGCATCTTTTCCCCCCTTTTTTTTGTAATCTTATTATTATATGCGTGATCTTAGGGTAACACGGTTTTATCCTATAAAACTATATGAATAGTGTCACGTTAGCAATAAAATCACTCTCAGTCGTCAGCATTCACTCACTAGTCATTGTTCATTCGTTCTTTGTTGGTATTTGCTCGCTCAGCTGTTGTTGACGTTTGCTCTGGTAGAGCTCACATGCTAATCATCACACTCAACTTGCTAGCACCCAATGCGATAATTTTCCCACGGCCACTCTTCTCAAATGTGCACTTCTCATCTTGTTTTCTCTCTTCTTAGGCCTGAAACGTCTCTAGCGCATTGTGATGGCAGTGATTGCCTGAAAGATTTTTATGGTACGATAAAAAGAAAAAGCAATTGCTCGTCTCACGATTTTTTGCTTGAATTGTATAGATTCCCTACACTTAAAAAGAAGAAAATAATGTCATTAGACTATATTAGCTTCGCTGCCAGACACCCTAGAATTTTAAGTCATTTTAAAAGGGACGAATGAACCTTATTCGGGAAAAACTTTAACGAAAAGTAAAAGCTTTAATTAGGAACGAGTTTGGAGTAGGGGAAATTAATGCTCTTAAACATGGTGTTTAAGATCATAGATTTAATTTAAGTAAAGAATTGATAGTTAACATTAAGGTAGGGTAGGGTCCTTTCAAAACGTAGTTGAGAGAGGGGGACGTATGAAACATATATGACCGTTAATCTGTTAGTGTTTTGGCGCCTTAATTGAAATTCAAAGGAGGTACTGTATATCACTATATATTATCCAACTGAATGTCCACTGGTGGGCCCAATATAATACTCCATGCAACAAGCAATTCAATTGCTGGCCCACTTTTTTTAGCGCCTCTTTTTCGCTACTTGTGTCTAGTTGCTTTCCTATAGAAAGGAAAAGAAATTAACCACCTTTTATATCCCTTTATTATTTTTTTTAGCAAGTTTTGCGTAAGACAGTTTTACTCTGATATAATTATAAATGGAGCCAAACATAATTGTATTAGTGGGTAAAAGTGGTTATAGAAAAAACTGTTTTTATGATAAATTTATGTAAAACCCCTGTATATAAGTATTTTTGAATTTTTTTGGTCTGAGACATAATTGATTGCTAATGAGTGGCTAATACCAGGTAAAGGGAGAAATTAATGTTCAAAATTCACAGAGGTTGACAGCTAATATCAGCTAAAGGGAGTAATACTATCGCTAATACGAAGTAAAATTTACCATTTAAGCTAGTTAATATTTTTGTATATCGAAAAGTGGCCCATTGCTAATGAGTGGTTAAGTAGAACTAGTATAGAGTATAGACTAGTGCAATCGTGGATGCATGCCCATTGCTAATAAGTTGCTAAGTAGAACTAGTATAGGCCCATGTATGCACGGTTTATATAGAGTTATTTACAAATTTTAATTCGAAATTACTTTTTCACATACGAATTTTACTTTTTTCACATACATTTTTTTTATTTACTTTTCGTCTAATACCCTTCTTATAAACTCGCAAATTAACTCCTATCTCAACATTTTTCTAAAACCTAATTTAATTGCTCCAAGAACTTGAACAATGGATCCTAATTATCCAATTACTTATTGCTTGTATTATAATTTGGAAATCAGTCATAGGAAGATAATAATTGTATTCATTGGTTGTGTCAAATATTTACACCTATTGTTCTATATATACAGAGAATAGAGTTAGCTAATTACAGAAAGAAATTAGGCAAAATATATCAATGAATTATACTGTATAAATCATAGCCAATTTGCTTATTTGTTGCCTTACTTGTTGGCTGTCACCAACGGATCTTTGGCTGACTTGGAGTCCTTGGCAACGGCTCCTTGGGAGCCTTCTAATACCCCCCGCAAGTTGGAGTGTGGAGAGACGAGACACCCAACTTGGAGAGTAGGTCGTCAAAGGAAGCGCGTCCAAGAGCCTTGGTGAGAATGTCCGCGAGTTGAGCTTTTGTGTTGACGTAGCTAGGAGCGATAACGCCTTTTTGAATCTCGTCGCGGATAAAATGACAATCAACCTCAATGTGTTTCGTACGTTCGTGAAATACCGGGTTCCGGGCGATATGAAGGGCGGACTCGTTATCACATTGAAGTTGTATGAGCTGCGTATGATGTATACCAAGTGATAAGAGCAATCCCTTTAGCCATTTTAATTCACATATCGTAACGGCCATAGCAAGGTATTCGGCTTCGGAAGAGGAGCGAGATACCGTTGCCTGTTTCTTGGTTTTCCATGATATGGGGTAAGAGCCCAAAAAAACGAGATAAGCAGATAGGGAACGACGGCTTGTAGGACATGTTGCATAGTCGGAATCGCAATACGCATTTAAACGCAAGTCACTGTCCGATCGTAAGAGTATACCTTGTCCAGGAGAATTCTTAAGGTAACGAACCACGGTGAGGGCGGCATCCCAATGCTTTGTTGTAGGAGAATACATGAATTGGGCAAGGGTGTGGACCGAGTATGTCAGCTCGGGACGGGTAATTGTAAGGTATACAAGCCGGCCCACAATACGACGATGTGGTTGGGGATCGGTCATCAAGGTTGCTTTAGAGAGAGCAAGTCGGTGGTTCTGCTCCATAGGAATAGAGGCAGGCTTTGTACCCAGAAGACCGGTCTCGGTTAAAATGTCAAGGGCATACTTACGTTGTGAGATAAAAATCCCGGAAGCATGACGAGCAATTTCGAGGCCGAGAAAATATTTGAGCACCCCGAGATCTTTCATGTAAAAACATTTGCTTAAGTAAGCCTTGAAGGTCGTAATAAAATCGAGATTGTTGCCGCAAATGACTAAGTCATCGACATATACTAGAACATGTACCTCGATATCGTTGCGCAAAATAGAGAACAATGAGTGGTCAAGAGGGCATTGCTTGAAACCATATTGAATAAGGGCGGAAGCGAGTTTAGCATACCAGCAACGAGGAGCTTGACGGAGCCCGTATAAGGACTTCCTTAGACGACAGACCTTCCCATTGGCCGATGAGAGAAACCCGGGGGGAGGTTTCATATAAACCTCTTCATGGAGATCGCCATGTAGAAAGGCGTTATGAACGTCCATTTGATGTAGCACCCATTTCTTAGCTGCGGCAATGGCAAGAAGAGTGCGAACCGTGACTAATTTTATTGTGGGAGCGAAAGTTTCATTTTAGTCGACACCCTCAATTTGTCGGTTACCCATGACAACTAGCCGAGCCTTGTAACGTTCAATGGACCCGTCAGCATTGTATTTAATTTTGTAGACCCATTTGCTACCGATTGCCTTTTTGTTTGGAGGTAGAGTCTCGAGTGTCCAAGTCTTATTCTTGTCGAGAGCTTCGATTTCACGTTGCATAGCGGCACGCCATTCGGGAACCTGCACGACATCTTTGAAACAACTAGGCTCGTAATTTTTAGTCACGGCCGACAAAAAAGCTTTATGGTTAGGAGAGAATTTAGCATAATTTAAATAATGAGAAATGGGGTAGGGAGTACCTTTAGACGATGATTGGGCAGACAGCGAATTTAACGAGGGGCGAGGCTTGGTCAAGATAAAATCTTTGAGGTTTGTATTCGGTATTTTGGTGCGGTGTCCTCGGCCCATGGTAGATGAATCAGGGGGGAATGATGATGAATTGTCAGTTCAAGATGTCGTGGGAGGCTGGTCCGAAGTTGGTGAGGGCTGTGGCTGGTCAGGTGTTGTTTCAGGTGGTGGCTGTTGAGTTGAGAGGGGCTCGGTAGTGGTCGATGAGGTGGGCGAGGCAGGAGTCTCGGTTGTATGACTGGGCTGATGTGTATGCACAAGAGCAGGGTCATAGACAGGGGATAGTTCGTCCATGGAAAAGGAGGGTGGGTCATTTTCAAGATTGTTTAATTGTAAATGTTTATAAGGAAATTCATTTTCAAGAAAAACTACGTCTCGAGATTCGAAATAAGAACCCGTGTCAAGGTAAAAAAGACGCCACCCTTTCTTTCCAAAAGGATATCCAATAAAAACGCATTTTCGACTTCGGGACGCGAATTTATCGCGGGAGCGATTTAAACTTTAGGCATAAGCGAGACATCCAAAAACCCGAATATTTTCAAATGGTGGTGGTTTATTGAAAAGAGTTTCATAAGGAGTTTTACCATTTAGAAGAGAGGTCGGAGTGCGGTTTATTAAGAAAACGGCACTTAAGACACATTCTCCCCAAAAATAAAGAGGTAAAGAAGCTTGAAACATAAGAGCACGAGCAACGTTTAAGATGTGGCGATGTTTTCGTTCGACGCGCCCGTTTTGTTGAGGGGTACCAACATTAGATGATTGAAATAAAATGCCATTTTCTCGAAAAAAAGAAAGAAGGGGGCGAAATTCGGTGCCATTATCCGTTTGAAAAATTTTTATTTTCTTTTCAAATTGTCTTTCGATCATTGCAAGGAAATTCAACAATGTTTGTTTCGTATCACTTTTATTACGTAAAAGATATACCCATGTGGATCGGGAAAAATCGTCAACTATTGTTAAAAAATGTGTTGATCCGCAGGAGGCATTTTCGGAGTATGGCCCCCCATAGGTCACAGTGAATAAGATCAAACGGTGAAAGAGCATGACTAGTACTTAAATTAAAATGTTCGCGAATTTGTTTCGCGCGTAAACAAATATCACATGTCTTGCTATGAAAAGGATCACAAGTTCGAGACGATTTATTTAAAAAAGGTAAAAAACGTGAAATGTTGGAAGAAGGTTGCCCCAACCTTCGGTGCCAAAGTTCGGGTGAGCTATCAGTCCCAACCATGTGGGCGTGTGCTTTATCGTTCCGGACACCGTTTAAGTGGTAGAGCCCCTCGTTTTGTTCACCCGCACCAATCACTGTCTTCGAGGTACAGTCCTGTATAAGACATAAATTGTGAGAAAATTGAATGGTTAAAGTGGTATCCATTAAAAGACTAGAGACCGAAAGTAGATTACAGTTGAGATTGACAGCATATAAAACATTTCGAAGCACAAGACGGGGTGACAAAATTACGTCACCTCTTTGAGTAGCGATAGTAAGATCGCCATTTGGTAAACCAACGGATAAAACAACAATTAATTGAAGATTGGTAAAATGTGAGAGGCATCCCGACATGTGGTGGGAAGCTCCCGTGTCTATAATCCAAGGTAAATAATAGATATTACCATTAAGACGAGCATAAGTCGAATTAGCTTTGCGAGCTTGTACCAGAGTATCCAAGGCGTCTAATTGATCCGGGGTTAGAGAATTAAGATCCAACTGGTCAAACGTAGCAAGAGGAGGGCGAGAGGATGATGATGCAGCGTGAGATGCAAGTGCCTTACCAGACGCCATATTAGCGTGAACAGAGGCCTTACCCGACGCCATGTGAGCTGTCAGATGCGAACCAGAAGCGTGTTTGGGACTAGTAACAGAGTGTTCCCCGCGGTCAGACTGTTTCTTAGCATTAGGGTCAGGTGCAAAAACAGCGTTGGTAAGGTCCGTAGAATTAGGGTCAAGATAGATACGGGGGCGGGGACGATCACCCCACCACTCGGGATATTTCCCGGTAACCTGATAACAAAATTTCAGGCTATGGCCTGACTTTTCACACGCAAGGCATTAATATTTTGAAGGTTCAGTACGACGTTCCCCCGACTGCCACCCCCTGATTGACGTGACCCATGAGAGACTCGAGCAGCGAATGCCATAGCATCAGGAGCGGTGTCAGAAGGGGTAGTTGACAGATTACGAACTCCCTCATCTTGTAATAGACGATTATAAATTAAATCAAGAGAAGGGAGAGGAATAATACAAATGATATGGGTGCGAGTATTCAAAAATCGGTCATCAAGACCCATGAGAAAATCACGTACCCTGTTCTTTTCGTGACGAGCAGTCATGAGAGCCACCCAATTGCATTGGGAGGGGTTGCACGAGCAGGTCGGCAACGACTCTTGTTCGAGAAGTTCGTCCCAGATTGCAGTCATCCTGCCGTAGTAAGCAACCAAAGACTCAGTTGGACCCTGACGGCAGGCGAGAAGTTCTGTTTGCAATTGATAAATTCGGGCTTCGTTTGCCTGTGAAAATCTATTCTTCATATCAATCCAAATTTGTTTGGCTTCCGGACGCATACCAATTTGTCTACGTACAGAAGGTGCAAGAGTATTGAATATCCACATGGTAACCAACGCATTTGTTGACTGCCATGATTCGAATTTGTCAGATGTGACAGCCGGTTTCGTGACGGTACCGTCAATATAACCGAGTTTGCCTTTTGCCATAAGGGCTAGATGAAAAGATCTCGACCATTCGTCGTAATTGCTCCCGTTGAACACAAAATTAAAACTTACTTTTTCATACAAAACTGGCCGAAATACAG
>LHUT01000366.1:5803-19431 GCA_001412135.1 Silene latifolia subsp. alba
TCTACTAATTTTACGTGTTTGGTTAATAGCATATTCAGACAGCATATTGGCCGGAATCTACTGTTTTTGAATATGCTGCTAATAGCCGCATATTGTAATAGCATATTGAGTTTATACTTGGAAATGGTAGATTTGTCATATAATCTGCTAGTTACCAAACACGCTTTCTAAATTCTGCTAATTTCATATGATGGTCAAACCTGCTACTAAAATCTGCTAACCATATTCTGCTAACGCTATCTGCTATCATTAATCTGCTTCTGCCGTTTGCCAAACAGGGCCTAAGTTCGTCTTAAGGTAACAATTTCTGGGGTTTTGAATGTGTGATTTCTAAAACTATTTGCAATTAAATAAAAGATGAAATCAATAAGATTTACACTAAAACTTAGGAGAGACAGTCTCTCTTTAAGTTATTGAGAGATCAATCTTTCATACCCATTTATTTGTTTTTCGTGGCCCTTTTAGTGTTGATCATGATATAGTAAATTCGTACCTATTTATATAATAAATGTACCTATTTGTTCTTTAATCATAATTTGTACCTAGTTCCAAATATAAACACCGTGTTTCTGCAGTGCCGGATAGAAACAACTGTCCGATAGAAACAACGTGTATCTACAAGTAACCATAGGAACACCTAGATTTGATAGAGAAGAGAACGACATCAAAATTCCCATTTTCCGAATCTAAGTGAGCCTATGTATCTTTAAAGTTAGGGCCAAAATGTTAATTTACAACTAAAAAGCAAATTCACATAGAAAATGAAAGGTACTCATGAGCCGAATTAGGATTTCAGTATGGAGTTCGGTTACTTCTGTACAGCTGATGAAGAAAAACACGTTCAACACATACTGGACGTGCGTTGTCATGCTAAAATCAGTTTGAAACTCAAAGCCGTTAACACGACTGATCCCCAAGATCCTTTTCGTCAACTGATCCACATATGACATATGGATGACTAGCTCTGACGTTCTCCTCTTTCACACAACTCTGATCAGAAATCAATAAATGTACCCATTTTATCTTGAATCATGATTTGACAATAAAGATCAAAAGATGTCAATTCTGATATTTTCCGATACATTTTACAAGTAACATCAATTGATCATAAAGTAAAATGAGAACAATCAGTGTATGAGATGGAGGTGAGTACAAACAACACCACAGCTCAGATATCAAGTATTTACCTCTGCCAGTTTAGAAGGATTTGCTGCAACAAGATGGCCACAATGCTACCTATGGATATATTGATGATGTTGACAATATCATTGTTAAGCTGCACATGATAAGAGATGGATGGTGAGACCCAAAACGTAGTTAGAGCCTATATTAGTTCAACACTTTCACTTTGGTTGCCTTCTGACAAGACACAACATGACACTTTGACTGTTCATTTTAGGCCAAAAGCATGAAACTTTTCCTCAAAATAGCCGTGTCCAACAATCTGAAACCGTGTTGCGTTCAACAGTTGCAGCTATGTCCAAGTAACATAAGTTAGGGCCCATTAATTCCAAACCATCTCCTCCACCAGATAACAATCACAGCTAAGGTGTAGAAAATCGACTAAGGTCAACAGTAAAATATCAGGCACTCCTAATTTAAGTGAAGAAAGCTTGAGAAGGCTACAAGAAGGCGAAAAACGATCAAAATCTTGAAGACACAGAAACATCAGTAGCCTACCCATTGGAATCCGTCCTTCTCTTGAAACGAAGCACCGATAACACTTTCACCAAAATTAGCAATCTGTGAAGCTAATACACATACCGTTGCTTGCGCCGTATTTATCTGCATCAAATTACACACATTTTAACAACAGGACCTAAGTCATCCATCCCGAAGAGACTATTCACATACACCAGTGTCTTAGTAAATGCAGAGAATCCAGATAAACCAAATATTATTGTTTCATACCACAAGATTTGAAATAACACAACTTCACAAGTCATATATTTTTCGCAAATAATTGACTCCAATCACATGGACATTTATCATCTATCGCCATCCCCTTGCACCCTGTCTCATCTCCTAAACCATGTCAAACTAAAATGTGCGGATGGAATGGAAAGAAAGGCAGAAAGGACAGAAGTGAACCTGGCCAGTAAGACAAGCAACACATGCAAGAAGAATAGATGCTAGAAGCCCAGCAAAGGTTCCTTCAACACTAACAGCGCCTTCTGTTCCCCTTGGAACCACTTTCAATGTTGTGACTAGGTACCTGTTCATAACGTCAAAATCAGGAATTCTTCATATGATTGAAGCAGCATATTATGACTGATGACATAATATTATGGAGTATTTTCACCAAAGTACCGTGAGGTTTGGGCTATTTACCGCAGTGCACTAGTGTACAGTGGGGAGATCATTAGGAGTTAGCAAAGGCTAACCATACCCTGAATCCACTCCCTGCCCGCACAGGCAAAGAAAATAATAATGTTTTGGTTTAAATTTTCAAAACAAAAAATTCCGAGTTAGTCTATTGCATTGCTAATTCGCCCACCTAAAATTCTCGATCTATGTTTATCCCCCTAACGTTGAACCCTAGCTCTGCCACTACTTGTATAGTCTGTATAGCTTACCAATTTGTGACTAGCATGTCCAGTATGCCTGAATACGTCTAGCCTCTATCAGTATGATATTAGGAGATATGCAGCCTATGAATCTAATAATGTCATCAGATGAGTCACATTCTCATATCTAAAGAGTGAAGCCTAAGATCTTCAGGATACAAGCCTATGTGAGTGGGAACACCAATTATTCTCTCAAATACTTTTCATCTCCTAAACCAGTGTTCCAAAAGCAAATGAGGGGAGTATAGAGAAAATTTCCTGGCAGCCAGCAGATAAAGAATGTGCTTGATAAAGTAATCAAATCCAATGTATTGATCAAATCAGAATTGAATAATTACGTTGTTTTCCCATATGCCTTCCCAATTTCACTGGAAACGGTATCACTTAGCTTGGTGCAGAAGCTGGCAACAAATCCAAGTTGCCAAAGCTGATAGAATGCCTTCCCTCCAATTCCATAAATAGAAAGGTATGCGCACACACAGCCAGCTGCGCTAGAACCAATGACACTACCTGGTCCTCTTCTTCCTTTTCTTTTCTCAGCAACCCCTTGAGCCTCCTTCTGTGCCATCTTCACCTTCGTAACCGCCGTTCCCTAAAAGATAAAAAACGGGACAATGCAACGTAAGAGCCACAGGACATAATGAACATTCAGCTTAGGATGGAAGAAGTAATGACATGGAACATCGAATTGTAGTAGGGCAGGCATTGAGACATGAGACGGAAGTCACCTAATTGTGACGCCTTCAAGCTAAACAATGTTAGATTTTCTGTTGACCTTATCAGTGTAGATACAGAAGGTTTTTATGCTGATCATATTGGCACAAAGACAAGCTGGCGGTCTATTATTCTGCTTTCAGTAATGTCTCCATAGGTTTCCTGATTATGCTTTATAGCCACAGAAGCTCTCTATTGTGATCAATACTCCCGGTGATTCATACTTTCATAGTATCTAGGATTGGAGGACTGGTGGATGCAATGATGCACATTATAGACACGAAAATTTTAAACTTTGTGCGCATTTTGCTCACTTTTTGTGCCTACAAATGTTCAAATTTGTGAACTTTGTTTTAGTAATGTCTATAAAAAAATTCAATGGGACAATCACAAAAATTTAAGGGTCCACGAAGTGCCATTTCAGGCACTCAAACAAAGAAACAAATAAAAGATGGTGCCGATTATTAAACCATCGTACCTACTGGCTAAAATCAGAAGAAGAGAATTAACTAGAGTTTAGTTTCAGCCTTGCCAAATACCTCGTACACACGAGATTAATACTCAAGAATATCCAACTTATTCTGCTACAGAAGTCCTATTACTGATATACTCCCTCCATCCTATTTATATTGTCCCCTTTTCCCTTTTTTTTCCCAAATTAATTGACCTCTTTCTAAATTTTGTAAGGTGAACATCCAATATTGCCCCTAATCATCTAAGTATACTAATGTTTCATCCCAATTACATTTCCTCATTTACTCATAGTCAAAGGGTAAACATGTTATTTCGTCACGTTTTCTTAAAACCAAGAGGATGAAGATTAACAAGGCAGGCAAAAGCACAACTACTAGACCATTTTTCATAGCAAAATCACAGAAAAGACAACAAATTATGAACAATTTCAATTACAACATAAGTCCAAACAACTGTAATACACAGCCCTAAACAACAGCCTTGACTGTATCAGTTGATCAAATAAAATTCAGAAATAGAAACAACAATTCTGGAGATTCAATGATAAAAATAATATCCAAAAAGGCTTAAACACCAGAACAAAAAAAGATAAACAGCCTCTTTGTGTTGCTCGCACAAGGGTAATACGTACATCTGACCCCTTACCCCGCAATTTGCGAGAGCCCTTGGGTGGTGGTGGTTGTTGTGGTATAATTAAATAAAAAAGGGTACTCGTATTTGTCATATACTAATGTTATTTGTAAATTTAATTCCAAGTTTTTCGAATAATCTAAATATCTGAATTCATATCTTTTGAATATTAGACTCCGTATAGAGTTTAGGAGGTTAAATTGAGTTTAAAAATGGAGAGTAATGTTACTCTCTCTGTCCATTACTTGATGTTCTTTACACTTTTCAAAATTCCCAACACATATTTTGAAAATTGGAAAGAATGCGGGGAAATTAAATTATCATTGATTTGAGAAAATAGAGGGAAAAAACCCAAATAAAAACGCAATGTTGATGGATACTCCGTATTTAAAAGGGAAATGATGTCAAAGTCATGGTCTTGTACAAGACATTCTGGTTACAAAAGATGGTACTTTTAGTGTAATTAAGTCTGTTTTTTCTTTTCCTGAATTTTTAATAGAGTACTCCGTATGTTTTACTTTAATGACGGAGTAGATTATATTCGAAGAATTGACATGGCTAAAATGTGAATATGTTTGTGAGGAATATGTAGGTGGCACAAGTGTTGTTGACACTACCATATTCATTTTCACAAATGGGAATGCTATCAGGAATCATACTTCAAGTGTTTTATGGACTGATGGGAAGTTGGACGGCTTATCTTATTAGTGTGCTTTATGTTGAATATCGTAGTCGAAAAGAGAAGGAAGGTGTTAACTTCAAAAATCATGTTATTCAGGTATCTCAACTTCTCAACCTATAATCTTATCATATACATTATACAGTATAGTGCTCTTAATAATTTCCGTTTACTTTCAAATCGCAATATTTTTTCTTTACCACTTCTTTCGGCTACCCAACTACTTGTCTAAGATTGTAAATTAACTTATTAAAATCGAGAATGTATTTTTTAAGTGATTGTTACATATTATTTTTCAAGCGATATGTACAAAAATTGATGTCAGATTTTTGTAGACTTGTTATTATACTTAAAGGAATAAACTCAAATTGTCTGGAATTGTTGGTGAAAAGAATAAGGAGTCGTGTGGAAATTCCTTATTTCTTTAGTAGTAATTCAGTGGATGAATTCATTTCATTCTGTATTCCCATCAGAGGAAACTGTGGGCCCAACTACATCACCAATCAAAGTTTAAACTTTGTTGGTTTCTTCCATCTATACGGAGTACTTAATTAAATGAGTCTAATCTTAGCAGTATTCTTAATGATTGTTTGATTCAATATTTTAAACCATGCTTTATCATTAGTCATAATTTCTTACTTCTCTCCTTAGTCCTCACCAAACATTCAATTAAAATTAAGCTTTAAGCTTCGATTTATATTATCGCGACTCTGGTTAACTTAATTCCATATGTCGATGAACTTCTAAAGATTTTTTCGACATACTTTGTAAGAAAAGTTCGTCTATGTGTTAACCACCTTGTTAACCCAAAGAATAAGTCTATGTACATTCAACTCTTTGATTTGATTTTTGTGAAGCACCAGGACAATGTCGTCGTTATAAGAAAAGTGATGATAGACGAATTTTCTGTGTATTTTTGCTTGAAGTGTCCCTAATTGATATTCACGGCGATAAACTGAAATGTGATGTGTATTTCTAACTAAAGTGTGCTTAATCGATATTTATGGCGATGATGCGTTTTCATCAAATATTCCTATATGGCTCTCTTCATTAGTTTTGTGTGTAGTCATATGTTTTGTGAAATTTCAGTGGTTTGAAGTATTAGATGGTCTGTTGGGGCCCACCTGGAAGGCCTTAGGATTGGCTTTCAATTGTACCTTCTTGCTGTTTGGATCAGTGATACAACTCATAGCTTGTGCAAGGTTGGTAAAATGTTCTTCCCCCTCTTTTACTCTGTAATACTACTTGGTACTGAATTATACACCGATGCGTACTACTCCGTATAACTAAACCATGCCGAACAGACTAACACACTGTTTTTTGTACTTGGGTTATTTGCAGTAACATATACTACATAAATGATCATTTAGACAAGAGGACATGGACGTACATTTTCGGAGCTTGTTGCGCCACAACTGTGTTTGTACCGTCCTTCCATAACTACAGACTTTGGTCTTTCCTTGGGCTCGGAATGACCACTTATACTGCTTGGTACTTGACCATTGCTGCTCTTGTTCATGGCCAGGTATTACCTTTTTTCAATACCTTTGTGTGAAAGTTAACTTTAGTTTGGTTAAGTCGAGAATCAACAATTTTTTTTTGGTTGCCAAAATTCAGGCATTGCAAGTAGAACTTCTACTTACCCTAATGGACATAAAAGTTATGGATTATAGGGAGATTTTATTTTTACCGAACTCATTTTTCATACTCAATCTAGAATATGGGTTATAAATTTGCCGTAATGGATAACGTCCAGTATGCAACCACTTTCAAATCGTGACTAATGAGCTCATGCATTTAGAAAAAATGGGAAGATTTCGTTAGTCCCTTTAGTATTAAGTTTCCGATGCGAATGCATGATTTACATCTAGATAAAAGTCTATGAGAAAAGCAAAACACAAAAAGCAAATATTTAGTGATATGCCTAAGGCCATAATACTTTAAGTGTAAGTACTAGCCACCAATTCCCGAATTTAAGGGAGTTTTTGTCTTCTTATATGATTTATTGATTTCTTAATGAAGTCTTATTAACTTATTTTATGAAACCTTCATGTGCAAAATACAATATTTTAAAGGACCCAGGTGTTATCCACTCTGGTCCAAAAAAGTTGGTACTCTACTTCACAGGAGCTACCAATATACTCTACACTTTTGGTGGGCATGCTGTGACTGTGTAAGTATAAATCCTCTGCTCTTTTTTTTTTTTTTTTTTGTTAATGAAGCTTATCTTCAAAAATCATGATCTTCCTTCTTGCAGCTTTTGTTAGCATTCTTAAGGTTGGTATGCAGACATAATCATGAAACTTGGTCAAACTTGTCTTTATTTAATTCCTTCCTGATTAGTCACTAATTGTGGAATCATGCATTCATGATTTGTTAATGAACGGAAAATAAGTTAGCGTTACCACCTTGTAATATGCTTTTTGTTTTTCTGTAGTAGATGTGAAAGAGTGATACCGCAACCTAATTATCCCGTGGCATCATATCATTTGAAGCATAGTCTTTGTTAATGGGTTTTTACCTAACAAAAGAGACTAATGGCATCACATTCTGTTTAACAAATGAAAGTGTCTCCTTTTGGATTTGGGGTGTAGTAAATACATATCACACATGCTATAGATACATAATTCAACAGCAACCTTTTGGAAAAGTTAGCTTTACTTATTTATACTTTCTCTTTTGGAGGAGAAATGTTTCTGACTTTGGAGCCCAATTTAGGTCTTTTGGGTGTGATAAGTCATGCATATATGTAGAAAAAGGTTGAGTTATGTGTCCTGACTGTTGAGTATTGAACCCATCTTCTTTCACCATATGAAAACTGTTCCATTTCATGGTGAAAATGTGAAATAGCTAAGAAAATTAACTTGATGGAACAAGCTAAACAAGGACTAGTGTGAAAACTCGAGGTATCAAACTCACCGCGTCTTATTATGAGCTATGTTGCATAGACTCGTTAGAAGTATCTGACACGGGTGCNTTTGTTTCGGTCATTTGTTTATCTTTAATTTTGACATAAAAACTAAGGGGATTATTTGTGGTTGTACTTTATTGAATGACAAATGAACAATGATGGAGGTGGAAGATCAAAATCCATTAGAAATATTCTTAATATAGAAAGATAAACAAGTGAATGAGATATCTAAACGTCATTTACTCATCCATGTACGAGTTTTACTCTTCCATGTACTTTTTGTCATAACTTTTCCTAATACTACCCTTCTCAATAACAAATCCTCTCTTCTCTCTCTAAACCCCAATCAACTCCTAAATCCAATCTGAATTTGAATGGTGTCTACATAAAATTAAAATTCATCTTAGATAACAAGGATTAAAATTTCAAGTTTACTAAAGCCTTAATTCTAAAAACGATCGGGTTCGAGTATCATTTGATCGATGAATTTCGTTCAGGATTTGCAATAATGAATTTCGATACAGATGTTTAAATAGCAGATTATGTAATTAGCATTTAAAAGTTAGAATTTTTTCTTTCAAATCGATTCGATTTCAGTTGAATCTCGCCCTTACTTACCATCCATACAAGGCTACAAGTACATGTTCTTTGATCCCAGAAAAGATTATAATATTGGGCCAATGATGGTACAACAAAATAGATGGAGAAGTACATACATCTACTGGAAATAAGATTCGAGTTTTTGCCTGGAAATAAGAAAGGGGGCGCATGAGTGAGAGACATAGACTGAAGAAGTAAGTGTGCGAGAAAAAAGCGTGAGTTGCGAGTTATTGCGTGCGATGGTGAGGGTTGCTGATGTGGGTGGCGACTGCCAGTCACATCCGACGGTGGTGGAGGGAGTCACGGCCGGCGTTGGCGGGTCGCTAATTGGTGTTTTTTTTTTGTAAATTGACTTGGAATAAAAGAAATGGTTCACAGTGAATGAGATGCAAAAATTAGAGGGGTAAAAAAGTCATTTACGTCTATAAAAGAGTAAAACCAATCCATGAATGAGACCACCCTATCTAAAATTAGAATAGGTAAACAAATAATCGGGACAGAGGGATTATCATTTTGCAACATTGGTACACCCTCATAACCTTCTATGACAACTTGCTTGATTTGGTAGAAAGAGTATACGACCAAGTATTATACCACGATAAAACTCCGCATTAAAAGACCGTTTATAAAAGTTTTGTAAGATATCTCATACATTACATATGATTTCTTCAATTTACTAATTCCAATTTTTATATTCGTCTCGAGTTTCTTTCTATGAATAAAATATATAGGTCGTTTCCTTAGATGTAAGTAGATAGTTTAAAATAGCTCGAAAGCAGCATTCATGAGCAAATTCCAAATATCGGGCACACCCGCGATACACCAATGGAGGCAATCTGCACCCGAGTGTTGCGGATTCACAAAAGACTTGGGATGGGCATCGGGTCTTAGTTGGGTTAACAATGAAATGTCTAGAAAATATGAAGGACTCTTCATCTGGCTCAATATATGCTTCATTATCTCTTCTCCTGGGTTTGGTGGTGATGGGCTTCTCGACCCTAATACAGGTGACATCTCTGCTATGCAATTTCTGTCTCCCGACTTCCCAAAATCCGCTCCACTATCATTTTCGAGTGAAAATATTACAAAGTGAGTATATATATGTATCATAAGGTTCATGGACTGCTTAATGAACTTACTGATAATGTGAGGCAGATATGCCTTGGTAGACCACTTTGGTCCTGGTATGATCAACTGCCGAGTCCACCCATTTAGCCCAAGTTTTCATTGCAATCTCGAATGCTTGTGTTCGGTCCATGTCTTTGATAATCTTACCACTCAATTCGATATAATCCCATCTGCAAATTCACTATATCATCTATAAAACCGTCTTTTAAAAGAATATGCATGTACAATAACATTGACTTCAAAGTTATATCCACAATTTTAAACACAAAGATGCGAGAACAACAATATAATCGACTCACAAAGATAATATGTATAAGACATTTATAATCTCGTCATTTAACAAAATAAATGAGAGTAATTTAGATTGTCGAAGGAAAGAATATGGTGATTTCATTAAAATATTGAGTATTTTTCAATATTGTCTCCTAAGTCCTAACCCTTCAACCTCTAGTCCAAACTTTAAACAAACTACCTACACAAGAAAAATAATTAACTATGAAAATACTTTGTACTACATAATAATAATAATAATANAAGAAGAAGAAGAAGAAGAAGTACGGTTGTTGAGGTTTCTTGGAAAACCACCAATACCAACTATCGAAGACCAACAAGTCATATTCCTTCCATGCATCACCACCCTTGATGGACTCTAGCTTCAATACTTTTCCTACCTTTGTCTCATCGACGTCCACTAGAAATTGATGCCATTGCATACTAATCGTCAGTTGATACTCCTGTAAGAACATGCATTTTGAAATGTCCCTAATTATTTCTTAATTGTGGTTAATAACAAAATAACTCGTATACGAAACGTCTTAATATGATATGATGATCTAATGTAAGTTATCTGCACGGCTAAATATCATATATCAAATATCAATAATAAGTTCTTCACATTGGTGTAAGACATTTGTATGAACATTTAATTTTAAGACAATCTTATTTGACAATCGCCAAATTATATTGAGATTGGAAGGTTAGTCAAGACCAACCTAGTTAATTTAATGCGAAGTCAATGGATTAACACCTGAAACACTCCTATAATTTAGACGAATCAGTTAATAGTATGATTAGTGTAAGGAGTAAATTATTAGTTACGCATATGTGAGCCATGTCGTATAAAACTGGATATAATTGTACAAACGGGTTGAACAACGTACAGGAAACTCGAAGTGATAAACAGGGAGTCGCTGCAAAATGTTGTACTTAGCCATAGGATTAGCTGCATAAAGCATACAAGTGAGGGATTGCCATTGATTTAGGCTAAGTGAGTCCCCTACAAATATTATCTTCTTTCCTTTTACTTTTGCCAAAAATTCTTTAGCATCGAACCTGTCAATTTCAATAATTTATCTTATTAATTTAATCCCTGAATTGCCTTAATATCACATAACAACAACTTGAATAGACAACTTCAAAAAAGATAATATTTATGGTTCAAATTCCCCAAAACATCAAACAATTTGTGCTAATCAACGAAAGAGTATACGTAATAATTAACATTATAGATAACGTTTTAATAAGATGTCACACACATTACCACATATTTAGGTTTATAAGTGTTTACACCTAAAAATGACCTTAATTAGGTTAAGTTATTTTTCGGCTAGGTCTTCCTAAATCAACTTCGTTATCTGAGTACACAAATACGAGTAATTGTTTACAACTGTTATAAATGAGAATAATTTACAAGGAGAGTGTAAAACCATCCCAACGAATACTTTTTTTAGGGGGGATGATGCATATCACCATTCGTTGTAACTTACAACGGTTAATAACTCGTATTACATTGGGCTTTGTAATTGAATTTAATTCCAATTTACGAGCTCAGATCTCTTTTAGTTTTGACCAACAATTCTAGTAATATATTCATATTGTGTTGGGTCGCGTAATCGAGTTTAATTTTAATTCATCAACTCGGGTTTTTGAGTTTTCACCAACCAATCAATCAATAAACCGATCAATAAAAAAAGGCTTTTTTCGAAGCACGTGGTAGTTTCCAACTCTTTTAAAACACTTATATTAATAAATTAATAAATAAAAATCAATATAACTAAAAGATAAATATTGCTTTAACAAAAAATACTAAATAGAATATGGGGTTATTGAAGTGATAAAGTTTCAATTTTAAAATTTATTATTTTAGTCATAAGATGAGTTTGTACCCTATTAACTACGTAATTACTACATCCCTGCACTATATATTTGGATTCTTCATTAGAAAAGGCCTACTAATATTTTCGTCCTAATTTTTTCTTTCTACTTATGTTCTCTTTTTTGTTTTGTTTCTAATTTCTAATTGTTGCATGAGTCAGTACATTGTTCATATATGATACATTGGTAATAATGTTGATGACTATATAAGTGATTACCAATGGAATTTTTTCATGTGATTTGCAAGATAAATGGTTGCGCATGATTATAACTTTTTGGATACAAGCTGCACATGGTTATAGTTTATCAGACAAAAAACTTCAATTTTTATCCGTGTTAGTTAGGGCTTTCCGGGGAAAGAAAGGACAGTGGAGTATGGAAGACACCGAAGTTTTGATTGGATTTATTAATCAAAGTCTCAACTTAAATAATTCCCTCCTTTTCTGGTACATCGATTACACGACCTATGCTATAATGATGAATGTTTACTTTCTAACGGAGTTTTACGAAGTGTCATATTTTGAGATATTTGACATGTATTCATGTGAAAGTGTAATGATGTACATAATAATTTAATAATTTAGAGAGACGATCTTTCGCTAATTTAACGTTCTTTACCTTCAATTAGAAAATAAATAAGCAAACAAAGAAGAACAAATTACACTTCATATATAAGAAGGGTGGTTTTTCATTAGAGGACATCTAAATTTGTCGAAATTCATTTGCAAATAATGAGCTAATATGATACTAGTGTTAATCCCGCGCAAAAGCGCGGTATTTTTAGATATAAATGTTAAAAGAATTTGACAATAATAATATTTATTCCATCTTGAAAGGGTAGAGAATATGATTTGTTCATGTAAAAGGCTACTAAAAGCTAAACAACAATTTATGAAAAAATTGTGAGCATAATTACCATTAATTTTTTTGATATATGAGTAATTAGAAGGTAAATATTGTATAAGACTAATTATAGATAGTGAGATCTAATAATTAGAAGACATTTTATAGTAGAGTATCACATGGACGCAAAAACTAAGTTGAAAACTTTGGAGATTTGTTAATCTTTTGGGATTATTTATGCATTTTAAATCGACAATTCATTTATTTTTCATGTTTCTCATCATTGTATTTTGATTTAAGAAACTAAAATTAAAATTGTAAGAAGTCACGAAATGAGTATTTTAATTTCTTTTTTTCGAGAAATTAATGATGTTATTTTATAATTTTTTACCAAGAATATATTTTTTTAGCCGCAACTTTTTATCATAAAAAAGTCAAAGAATTTGTATTGTAAACTTTTTTCATAATGAATAATGTTGAATGATAAATATTTAAATCTAAAAGATCATGCTCATTTATAACCCAATCTCTATAGTATATGTTAAAAATAGGGTACTCATAAATTCACGGGAACAATAGACTAATCCACGGGATTTATGCATAATATACCGAGGCTGCCCTTTTAAATGGGCTGCAAGATTCTTTGATGGGACCCACAACACAACTAGTAAGGGTATGATGCTTAGAATTCCCGTGGCCCAGTTGATTTGCTCCGNNATAAGTACTCTTTGGCGGAAAAATATTTTAGAACTCCTATTCATTTAGTATATAGAGGATATACCAAGGCTACCCTTTTAAATGGGTTGCAAGATTCTTTGATGGGACCCACAACACAACTAGTAAGGGTATGATGCTTAGAATTCCTGTGGCCCAGTTGATTTGCTCCGTGAATTTGTGGCTACTCTAAAAATATTAAGCTCAATTTTAG
>LHUT01000367.1:5461-39454 GCA_001412135.1 Silene latifolia subsp. alba
GATTAAGGCTCTGTTGTTGTTGTATTATTTAATACCAGTTTATAGTGAGACAGTCCCAAAATACTTGCATTAACTGCAAAGCAATACCAAGACCACCAAAAAAATAGGAGTAGCAACTTCTTCATATCCCAAAATACAGCATTAAATTATTATTGCAAAACAGAGGTAACTGCTCTTCAGCAACACAAACAAAAAATTGACAAAAATGAAGGGTAAAAAATCATTACTCCCTCGACCCTATTCATTTGTTCACCTTCCTTTTGTACTCTTATTTTAATCGAAGGTAAACAAGAGATTGAGACGGAGAAGGTATATTTTAGGGGTCGAGGAAGGGTGCATATGTCTCCACAATGGTAAAATAGATGCCGATTGCGAAACAGACCCAAATGCGTCCGTTTCGCAATAATAATCCATCGAATAATAGTATTTCAACCCCCAAACATAAAAATCAGGTCTCAGTCACTAATACCAGCCTACCAGACATACACATTCATCAACAAATTACGCATTAAATAATTAACGAATTAAATAATTAACGAATTAAATTACCGAAAACTACTCCTAAATCAATTAATAATAATCCAATCAAAGTAAAATTATACTACCTTCACTCTCAGAAGCTCTCTGCACCTGTGACGCATAACTAACACCTCCACCAGCACCAGCGCCAGCGCCACCGCCACGACCCGATCCATCACCTTGAACCGGACTCAAATTCCGCCAAGGAGACCCGCCTTGACCCGGTCCCGGTCCATACCCCCTCACATTCGGCTGCTGCTGTTGTTGTGGCCGGTAATTAACCGGCTGTTGCTGACCGAATTGCACCGATTGTTGTTGCGGTGGTGGACGGAAATTGACCGGCTGTTGACCGAATTGAATCGGTTGTTGTTGCTGCACCGGCCGGTAATTAACCGGTGGTTGCCGGGAATTTCCCGGTTGTTGTTGATGTTGTTGCGGCGGTTGCGAATACTGACCGCCTCTTCCCCTTCCACTTCCACCGCCGCCGCCGTTCGAACCTCGACCACGTCCTCTCTCTCCACCGCCGCCTCCACCACGAGCGCCGCCGCGTCCTCTTCCTCCGTCTCTGTTCTGCATGATCGCGAAACCCTAGAAAATTGTTCTGCTATTTTTTGTGTTTTTTGGAATATAAAATTGTTAAGCAAGTAAGGAGTGTTGGAGTGAGGGGATGCGGTTTTTATAGTATACAGGGAAGTTGAGAAAGGGAAGGTTACTTAACTGCTCTTGTTAAATTACTAAAGTGCCCTTGTTGAAATGTCTGTTCATGTTTTGGAAAGGATAGGAAGGAATGAAACTTCTACCATCTAGCGTGTCTCTGGATCAGACACGATATTAACCCGATACTTAAAAATATATACGAGTACTTAATATTTAACTATTTGTCTCTACCTTCTACGTGTTTTTTATTAATATTTTGAAATTATTTCTCTCGCTGATATTCTAACTCAATATAGTATAAAATCATACGATATACTTCGTAATATAAAGATTATTTATGAGAAAATGTGATTATCCTTGGTCCTTACATTATTACATATACATAACTTTATTTTTGTAGATATATATTGAATATTTAGTTATTACTAATCTAATTATTTGATCTTAGTTGATTATTATTTACCGTATAACTTGAATTTTTATTTAAAATTTACTTTAAAAATATTTATATACTCATAAAAATATACTCATATTTTATTAACGTGTCTACGTATTAAATATTTAGTTTTTTATTCTTTTGGTGCAAAAAAGTTATAGTTGCGATTTTAATACTAACGCGAATCGAACTCAAATAAAGAGTACCACCTCTCGTGATATTACCAACTAAGCTAGTTGACTTCTACATATGTCACTATATACTCCTATATTTTCTAAGAGGTCAAAGTAAAGTTATGTATCCAGTAGTGTTACCTAGGCAGAGTGGTTTGGAATTCCGTACGTTTTAGATGGGGGTATAATGGTAATTTAAATAATTATTTAGTAAATATTCCCGCTTTCTTAAGGGTTAAGAGATGGAGAAGGGGGTTGACTGACGTGGACTTGGAACAGTTAGGAGAAATGGGTCGAGAATGTGTGACGAAAGAGTGTGAGAAAGTGGGTAAGTGGGCCCGGGAATCAGAACGTGGTTGCCAAGTTTTTTGAACAATTCTAGATCCTTCTTAAATTACATAGTTAAGGAATAAGGATAATCTCAAACACAAAATCTCATTGAAGACGGACGATATCCGTCACAAGCTTGTAACGGATACCATTTTCTCTCACAAAATGTTCATTTAGAGGTGAGTGGTAAGCACATGAGGCCATGAGGGTGCCCCACCTTGTCCCCTCTCCCTTTTTGTGAGAGATCACAAGCTTATGACGGGATTAGTCCGTCACAAGGAAGACTAGCTGAATCTCAAATGTTGATAAGTTTGGATAGGGAAATTAAAATTATACTCCCTCCTATTCAACATTTTCTTCCCTATTTCCTTATTCGGATTATTCGGGTTTTCTTCCCTATTTCCTTTTTTGGGTTGATTTGTGTGGTCCAAATTAAATTGCATGTGGGGTAGTGTGTTTTGTGTGGTCCAAATTCACTTTCTTATTTCTTGTGCAAAAAGGAAAGGGGAAGAATATAGTGAATAGGAGGGAGTATTAATATTAATTGGCAATCAGAGGCATATGAGTAATTAAATTATTACTACATTGATTTCATATTCAATTATCATACATTACATTACATCCCCCTACTACTAAGAGAATAAAAATTCTCAAAGCATCTACNGGTAGTGTGTTTTGTGTTGTCCAAAATTGGTTTCTTATTTCTTTGCCAAAAAAAAGAAAAGGAAGAATATAATGAATAAGAGTGAGTAGTAATAAGTAATAAATAAATAAATAAATAAGAAGATTTTAAATTGATGTGAAAAAATTGAGTATTACTACTACTAATTACAATTTGAATTAATTATTAATCTTAATAAAATTACAATTGAATTATCGTCGAAAAATAAGAACAAGGGATTGGTATTTAGATCAGAACATAATGAACCAACAAAGTCTTTAAGGTAGAAGGATCTAGAACTTTTAGAACCATTTGGAATTAGTAGAAGGATCTAGAACCATTTGGAATCATTAGAAGGATCTAGAACTCCTTTTTTTTTAAAAAAAAAAAAGGTATCACTAAGACATGAAATTTTTCTTAATTATTGCCTTATTGGATTGGATTTGATTCTAAAATACTTTTAAAAACTTTTGCGTAAAAATAAAATAGTTAGGTTTTAAGAAATTAATTCATCTTTTGCGTAGTTTTTAGCATAAATATTAAAATTATTAGTCATAACTCACACCACGGTGACACGTGATATTAGAACTTTTGCCTAAAAATAAACTAGTTAGGCTTTAAGAAATTAATTACCATGTCTGATATTGTACTGCCTTTGCTGCTTTGCGGCTCATTTGACACTCATCCACGTTAAATAATTAGTTAGCATAAGCCTCATCTCGCTAAATAAAATAATCTTAAGCATTCAAAGAATTTAATAATTCGAAGAAGGAATATTACTCCATCCATTCTAATCAATACATTATTTATATTTGCTTTATTTTTCTCTTACAAATTAGAATAAAGGTAAACTATTCATCAGACCTCCGGAATATAAGGTAGTACTTTAAATCTATACTTTTCACCCTACAAAATTTGGTTTTTACATTTCTAATCTTGCAGAAGAATACCAAAAAATTCTAAAATTAGGATTTGATTATAAAGAACACAAGTTAGGTTTATTATAGTGAACTATTGCTGAAACTGGTTTGATACCAACACAAATCTCATGAATTGTTCTGAAAAGAGGGAATGAATCCAACCATTTCTTGTTTTTCAGCACTTCATACACTTCTTTGGCTGTCAAAACACCCTTCAAAACCGAAACAAAGAGACGTATTAGGCTCCGTAAGACATGTACTAAATTATACGTCTTATGTCTGTCTACCTCAACTGATTAAGACATGTACTAAATTATACGTCCTCTGTCTGTCTGCCTCAACTGATTTTTTACGTTTGATTAAAATAATTCTTGGAAATGAAGAAAAACGTAAAAAAACCAGATGAGACAGAGAGTAGATAATAAGCCAACCGATACATTAGTAGTATACCTGTAGTTAAACAGACGTATTAGGCTACGTAAGACATGTACTAAATTATACGTCCTCTGTTTGTCTGTCTCTACTGTTTTTTTTTTACGTTTGATTAAAATATTCCTCGGAAATGAAGAAAAACGTAAAGAACCAGATGAGACAGAGAGCGTAGATCATAAGCCAACCGATAGATCCTGCAGACGCCAAAAAATTGAGGACATTAATAGTGTGTACCTGTAGCTTCTGCCCCTGTAACATTTCTGCTTCCAGCTCCTCGAAAGACCTAAACACGAGAATCATCACATTCGCATCAATACTAGATTGCAAACTATCGACGTGAAACTTTCAAGTAAGACTGTTGTACGCATAAAACAAACTCATTTCATAAAGGTCTTACACGGGACTAACAGTTAAGATAAAAAAAACTTGACGCGTTATTACCTCCTTCCTCCCCATTTTGCGAAGGCCTCTCCGACTTTCCTATTCCTGCCTCCGACTGTCACATAAGAACTTCAATAAGTAATGCAAATCAAATAGAGAGCACGCGTATAAGGAAGGGAACGTAAATTGCTGTCTTACAGCATGTAGCAATAAGATCAGCCACTCCGCAACTCTCAAAGTATGTATCGTCCCTTACTGATGGAAAAAGTCTTTTCGATAATGCCCTCATTTCATTTAAACCGATTCTCATAATAGCAGCCTGAAAAATAAACCATTCATCCGTTATACTGACTGTAATTCTTACGCCGCCTCATTGTCATTGCCAAATGCAAAAATATTGCTCTGAAAGCATATAGAAGCGGACTGCAGAAAGAAGTTGATCGAAAACCAGACATTTTCTTACCTTTGAGTTATTTCCCAAATTCAAGCCATCAACAAATCCTGTCATTACAATAGAATGACAGCATTAGTAACAATGAGTTGGGGAGTATTTAGAATAAATCGCATACCTAGCAAAGATAATTAGCGAATTCAATCTCAAACCTGCACCAATAGCCACAACATTCTTCAGTGTACCGCATAATTCCACCCCTTCTACGTCTTGGACCTTTTTCCGAACAACAAAAACAGTAAAAGATCAGATCACCCTTTATGCAATAGAAGTTAGTAAGAACTACAGAATTTAACAATCAAGTGTGATAGGGGGTGTTCATCGGTCCAGAACCGGACCGGACCGGACCGGACCGGACCGCAAAGACCCGTAGACCGGACAACCCCATATCCCAAACCCGGAGACCGGACCGGTTAGATGGGAACCCGGAGACCGGACCGGATAGATGGGAACCCGGACCAGACCGGTCCGGAACCCTTTAGATCCAGTTTTTTCCGGGTTTGGACCGGACCAGTTCTAGTTTTAAAGCTAATTTGAGGTGATTTTTTTTGCTTGGACCGGACCAGAGAACGGTCACAATATTTATGTGGCCCGGAGACCGGACCGGATTGTATTCGGTCGGTTCGGTTTACCGGTCCAGTCTACTTTATGTAGAGCCCTAAGTTATATATGACTGTTTCGGGTCAAATGGTTCGCGTATATGCAATATCACCCGTAAAAAGTTCAGAAATTCCGGAAGAACATAGACAATCAAGTGTATGAAGTTATCAAAACTCACAGCTGTGACACCAAAATAGGGTGTAGTGAATAATCGGGCCCACCTCTCCGCAACTGCTTTATTACCTTTGTATCCTATTGTCGCTTCACTGAAATTCTCCTTGGCAATCTACGAAGAGAACACAGAGCGACATAGAGCTAAATCTCAGTTCAGTACAAGCAACAGCGAAAACAAAAAAAGAATGAAACGGGTTTGATAACCTCATCGGCGATATTTGCACCCATTAACACGCAACAGTTACATCCAAGCTGCTTAGAAATTACAGAGGAGATCATTGATGGACCTTCAAGTTTCACCTCCATGCCTTTGATTAGCGAAATCGCTTCCACGTCTTCTCTAATCTTCCCAACAAGTTGTTTGCAAACACCCTCGACAAATTGATGAGGCGTCACGAAAACTAACATGTTTGCATCTCTTACTGCACACAAACTCACCCATTCATATCAATCACTAATCATGTAGCATTTGCTATCAAACGGTGCGTAGACAGGAAGACGACTTTTGCGGATCCTGGTTACTCCCTCTATTTCACTTACTCCCTTCGTCCTAATCATTTGTTTACCTCTGATTAAAATACTCCTCACAAAAAATATAAACGATAAATACATGACTTAGACAAAGGGAGTAGTTATTACAGCTCATTTGACGTTTTCTCCTCACAATATTAAGTCAAATTGAGTTAAATGGATGAAGCATAATAGTATAATACATCCTTCTGTCAAAAAAAAAAAAAAATAGTATAATACATCTATGTTACTCAGACTCGGCTGCACAGAATAAGAGTTAACTCAAGTGATAAGAGCTCTTTTACTCCAGTCTCCAACCATGAAATTGAGGGTTCGATTCTGACCCGCAACATAAGTGCGCTCATTTGAACCAAAAAAAAAAAACTCAGACTTGGTTGCAAGTGTCGGACATGATATGGTATAAGAGTGGCAGATACGATTATTTTTCACAGTTTTCAATTTTTTGGTCTAAAATGAAATGTCAAAGTGTCGTGTCGGAACACTTAAAGTATCGGGCACGCGACAGTACAACACGCGAACAAAGTGAAGTGTCGGAATAACGTAGGCATACAGTACACAAGATAAAGAGTGTACCTGTATGAACAAGGTCTGGATCAGCAATGACATTATTACCAAGCTGAACACCAGGAAGGTATTTGACATTTACCTATACAAAAATTTCACCCAATTCAAAAACATCACAATTATTCACCAAACAATTAGGGATTATTCAGATTGAGAAACAATAACAAAGAATCACAAAGATCGTTTAATGGGATCACGGGTCTCCCTTAAGACGGTTATATCCATGTTAAATGTAAAACGGGTTAAATACTACCGTATGTAGATAGATAACATAGATTTGAAAAAAAGTTATGCCATTCTTTAGGCGTTCTATATTTTGTCTTATCCATCTATTAGACCTGTTTTATTATTTAAGACGGATATATTCATCCTCAGACTTACATTGGTTTGATTAATAACGTTGGACAGCTTGGCACCACTTTGCAATGTTTCATCAAATACCCACATTCTAACTTCATCTGAATTACACCATACACATACAAAAATTAAACATAGTTATTACTCATATCCTTATAAAAGTTACAAATAATTACAAACGGGCAATATGCCTTAGGGCGTCACCAGTTGATATCGAATCTCATTACCACTTTAGAGAAAAATACGATAATACAAATTCTTGTATAAGACTGAATTATTTGTCTTAAACTTTAAACGAATCATATAGTAGTATAGATAACACAAAAGTAAGATGCCTAAAAATTAACAAAAAAAAAGTTGTCATATCTATGCAAGTAGAATGGAATTTGACTCGTTTTAATATTAAGACTGATATATCCGTTGTAAGAGACGATAATTGATAAGATAAATAATGTGGAGGAATGTACCATGAAAAATGTTGTGCTGAACTGTATTGGATGCAATTAGTTTGGCAGCAACACTACCCCAATTACCACTACCAACAATTGCAACTTTATATTTTTCCATTGAATTTTCTGATTTCATGGATTTTATTTTTAAGGATGGTCTTGCAAAATTTTTAATATTATTGGAAGAAAATGAAATTTTGGATGGAGATTTATTAAAGAGAATGTAATTATGATTTAAAGGGTAAAAGTTGACAGAAATGCCATATTTTTGTGGGGAAATATGAATATTTTGCATGGTTTTTATTTGCAAAAAATAAAAAGTTGATGATTTTTTTGTATACAAAAGTAAATTTGTGAGAATTCCAAAATATTAGGAATTTGTGATTCTTATGGTGTTTTTGTTGTTGGATTTTATTGGTAAATCTATAAATGCGCAAGTATAGTAAAAAGAGAGATTTACGTAGAATCATTAAAATGAAAATTAGAATGATGAAATGGTGAAAGATGCTAATTGTGCTCCATTTAATTCTCTTGCCCGTCGATCTTGGATGATCATATGAATTATTGCATGGATTGAATTGTAACATGTTTTCGATGAAGGTGCATAGAGTCGATATTTTATAAGACGGTTTATGAATTGAATTTTAAAATGACTCATACTATCTTAATATAAAATTTCATACACAAATAATTTGGTGGATCATCGATGATCGAGGCTAAACAGTTTTTAATCTGTCTTTAAAAAGAGAGCATTTCATTTTTGCACCTTAACTAGTTTTCGGACCATCTTACATGTAAAATCGGCCAAAATTTTTAGTATTCCGCAACTCATTACAAAGTTTATGAATTTGACTCAATGAATTTACTCAAATAGCCAATCAGCTATGCTAGTACTCATAACTCCTATTCTCTTGCGTACCGTGTCTAACCCTCGACACTCGGACAGACATGGTATGAACAGTTGAACACCTCATTTTAAGCCAAAATATGCATAATTTCCAAGAAAATAGCCGAGTCCGACACTTGGACACGCATCCGGGCAAGATTCTTCTAAAAAAAGTTTTGAGTAACATATGCTACTAAGGTACAGTAGGGAACGGCCGAACGGGAGCATTGCATCATGCAGCTATACGTCGTCTTTTGAGTGATAACCGAAACTACACCATTCCATTCTAATAGAAAAACAAAAGACAAACTCGTACGATACAAGGAATTCTATATTTTCACTGTGGACAATCAAAGAATTGAGGAGGTTCATGTACAAGAAGCTATCCAGCACCATTACGCAACCACTAAATCTATATGGCTCGTCTTACCACAAAAAAACTGATTATACTATAGCCATTTTCTGCTGGTATGATACATCAAGACGGAACTCAACTAGCGAAGCAATTCCTAAAACCATTAGCCTGGGTAAAACTAGACTAGAACCTGTCAAGTTCAAAATCACTCTCACTTGTATGGAAACACGACTACCCAGAGCGAACAAAACATTTGGTAACATTTGGTGTTACGATCTTGAAATGTCATCGGGTACCCCAACAAAATGGATCATGACTTGAAGAAATGAGAAAGGTACTGATAGCAATCAGTAGTTCCTCCGGAAAGTTTGTCAGTTCAGTACAGTTTAGAACTACTTGACACGGAACTCAGTCCTGAATACAGTCATGTTCTGGGTGAATTTGTCCCTGTTCTTTGTATCCAAACTTCGAGATACATCTGTCATTAATTTGTCGAAACATAATGACAGGCGTTGGTGCTGGTCTACAGGCTGCAGGATGGAAAACAAGCAAGAAATTAGATTTAATATTCTTGCATAATTCTTTCAACGGGAGAGGGGTGGGACTGTGGGAGGAACGACATTCTCTTTCAAAAAAATTCTGTCGCACGAATTTTAATCTGACTTAAAAGGGAGACAACGAATCCCTCCATTACCCTCCGGCAATTTGCTTTGCTAACTAAGCAAGGGAAGCTTTCCCCTTTCCGTTCCAAATTCCCCCGTCCAGCCCTTTCAAAAGAGAAAACCCCAGTATATGACGAGATGAGAAATGTCTGGCTTGAAGCCGTTCAGATTTTATAGATGCACCCTCGTTAGATCAACCAGACAGGCCATTTCCCAGAAATCAAAAACTTATTAAAGTACGACTGGCTAGAATAGCTTTACCTGTGAAGCCAATATTTGATTTTTTAAATCTGCATATAACTGCAAAGATGCGCAAGTGAAAAGTCAGACATGTAACCGTGTAATAATGTAAGAAGTAAATTAAATCATAATAAAATATAACAAGATGAGAGACAAGACTTGACCAGATATTAAAAATCCCCTCACCGGAGGACAAACCAAATGGTCAAAATATTGAATTCTACAATAAGAATAATACCAGTGCGACATAACTACCCCGAGTTACAATACTAATCTTGAACCTAAAAGAATATAGGTGTGCAAACTGCAAACTAACAAGTTTAGACCGTTACAATCATTGGTAACACCAACAATATGTAACTAATCCTTTAAGTAAAAGCCCCAAAATAATAGATTAATTAGAACCCCGCTGTGCTTTCATAAAATGCTTAAATCATCGATTACCTAATGAACAACGAATTAAATTTCGGCCACAAGTCCACAACATCAAATCATGACCATTATAGAGGCATTGAAAGTCACAGTGACAGCTCAATAAGATGTGTAATATGATCCTATGAGTATGCCACACCAGTCTCCTGCTCTCGTCTGAGATAACTGATGATTTAGCCAAGCAAACATCAACAATAACCCTTTTTCAATGCCTCGAGCTTCCGCAGTTTCGCTTATGGCAAATTGAGGGTCAGACATATACATCTTTACACTAATGGAAAATTGACACTATTCGCAGTATCAGTCACTTCACAATAACTTCACGATATAAGATATGCAAACGGTTTAGCGAGCCATTTTGCATTTATTCCTCAAGTTCCAGTAAAACTCACAGGTTGAAGAAGCAGCAAAGTTAAGTTTGATTACAATAAGCAACTAAAACTCCGTTTGACCTTTCCAGTGTTTCTAGTATGATGTTCATACAATCTCATACAGCATTTACCAGCAGATAAAATTTGGAAAAAAGCCAAGTAATACTCCTCGGAAGTGTCGAACAGCGTTGTGTTCTCTTTCTCACCTAATCACACAAGCGACGACTGCCCAAATAGTCTCTTTCCCCGGGACACCCATAACCATTACCAACTAACAATTCAGCGAAAACATATATGTAACTGTCGAGAAAGGTTATTCATTTTGTGGAAATGGTGAGGGATGGTGGACAAAGTAGTGAAGACTGGTAAAATAAATAATGTATGGAAGAAGAAAAAAAGATCGTAAAATGAGATAGAAAGAAGCTAAAGACAGAAGCAAACATGGAAAATGATGCAGTGGATACCTGTTCGCTGATCAGTATCAAACTGAGGATTGGCCTACTTAGACTCCACTGGTTAGAACAATCTTCGAACAAGTAATATTCAAATAAGGTCTTCAGGATCTGTCGACCAATAGAAAATGAAAACCATGACTACAGTGAAAAAGAGAAGTATAAGCATAAACACGCTTGGACTGCAATTATAAACATGCACAACAGCTCATTCTTGATCTCTTTTAATCTTCAATTGAGTAGTAATTTTCTTTCCACTTAAACTTTGGTAGTTTGGTATAAAATGGACAAATAATAATACTATGGATAAGACACAAAGTACATGTGTTTATGTTTCCCTAGGGTCTACTTTGAAGCTGAAAAGTACTTACCTCGGGGAATAATTTCGGACACTCTGCAATATGCCGTGACAAATTAACTGCAGCTGGTAGAGAAGGTGCCTCCCCCATGGTAATGTTGTTGAAATAGAATGTCCCCAGATTGTCAATTGCAGATGCACACTAAAAACATTTTCAAATATTAAGAAGCAAACTAAGAACAGAAACAGTATTCTTAAATTGCCATCGACTTAATAATGACCTAAGGCCTTAATTGGCCACAGGCTCCACATTAAGCCGGAACAAAGGCATAGTAGTAGTACACATGACAGCTAAGATGACAGCTGTGACATACCTGTGATGAAATGTTTGTATCTAAGCCTTTAAGACCAGACTCGAGAGATTCAGCAATGCGCACAAAAATGTTTGTATCCAGATTCAGCACAACCGAAATATGGCTGCTGAACAAAACCTCCAGAAACGCAAAATATGCTCGTGTCAGCTGCAAAGAGAACCATAAACACATTAGACCTGCCTTTTGGCAAGAATAGTGCCCTTGCCAGCTCGCAATGTTTTGTAAGATGAGTCAGGGATATTCTCTCTTAAGAATTTCTGTAATCTCCAATGGTTTCCCAGTCACTTTGATTTGGAAGCCCAAGGCTCCCCCTGAAAGTCTGTTTATTCCCGGGGCAGTAGCTAACAAGAAATTCCTAGAAGCATGCCAAGCTCAGGATACGCCACTATATAGTTTGTTCACTCTTAACTTTTAAGCATAAGGCTGCTTTCTTGTGGCTAGAACAAGTGATAAAATATGACACATACCTTCCGAAACACTGTTATGTCTGTCAAAGGAATTGACAACGTCATCTTTAGAGCCGTATCAAGCGCATCAGCAAGTGCTCTGTCTCCATACAGCTCAAATACACCAAAATTGACATAGTTTCCGGCCAGAGCTAGAAAAAGAGCATGCATATATATTATTGATCCATGATAAGTGCGATTAGTAAGACAGTCGCATTCAATAAGATATGTAAATACAATAACTCTACAACATGAATGTCTCATTGCAACAACCTCTTTGCATCTATTATTCGAATATTTACTGATCAATAAGGAAAAACAAACCAAGAAAATTGAGCAAATAACGAAAATGAGGCCCTCAAGGAAAAAACATAACAAATACCCAAGTGGGAGGTTGGAGTAAAAAAGTACTACCTCCATCCCAAATTTACTGGCTCGATTTGACTTTACCAGTCACCCAATGTCAATTTTGACCATTAATTATTTCAAATATATGCAGAGATATTATATAAAATTTATCGAAACAAATAATTTCATATAATCATTTTTAAAAAATTGTAATTATTGTAATGTGTGAGAACATATTGGTATGGTCTTAAATGAGAGACCAACCCATTATAACTATAGGTAAAATTAGGAAACATGAAAATTAGGTTGCGAGACTGTCTCAAACAAGACCCATAGACCATAAAAGAGAAAAAGTAGAAACACATAAACTTAGTATGAGACGGTCTTACATATGATAACAACCCAATTAACCACATAATTAGACGCTTGAAATCAACAAATACTTAATTATATGGGTTAAGGGGTTGGTCTCAGATGTACAACCATCTCATATATGTTAGTGATAGTTAAACAAGGAAAGTACAACCACCTCTAGTCAAAATAGTAACGCAAATCCATATTCCCTTGTACTTGAAGGAATAGATGTCAGGCGCATTTACGAGAGATACTATTCTCGAGCCGTAAGCCACTATCAATTTGCTTACTTCTCGAAATAGCAGAATTCCGTTGGCAGAGGAGGAGTCAAATGCCAGACGTTGGGCTCGATTGAGCACAAACTCAGCCATGAATTTTAACAAAGGGGTAGTGACCTGCGTAAGTGTAACAAATTGTCAACTGAATGTGATATTTAGCACTATAAACAATGAAAAACCCTAATGAAACAAGTCAGCAATAAAACGACCTTTGAAATAAAACTAACGTACAGACTACACAGCCTTCCCTTGTGTTATCAGGAAAGAGGCTGTTTCCGAATGACCCTACTAAAAGTTGCGTCAAAAATTGCTGTAAATAAGAAGAGATTGAAAAGAACTATGGCAAGTGACTTGTAAAGTTATAAGGCTAGATGGGACTCATACAAGTACTTGGTATGCAGTAGAAAAAGATAAGCACTTCAGCAAGCATTCAACCAATTCAAGTGAGGAAGAAAGCTCTTTAGTCTTATCCAAAAACAGTTGTCAAAGACTGAATTGGTAGTGCAAGGTAGCTTACTCATATATTGATGTGTAGAATAGAAAATATGACAAGCACAATCACAGAAGCGAATAGCGCAACATTAACTTCAACTATTGATATTTCAAAAGTTAAACCTACCAATGAATAATTTCAAATGCTAATCTACTCCGTATGTTACTGGACAGGACTTAAATAGTTCTGTTTTCACAATTTTGTGTCCACCTTCCCCCCAAACAAACAGCAAAAAGAACACCCACCCTCCCTCTCCTCCCCTTCTTCCCTCTATCCATTCTTCTTCCACACCATCATTGTTCATCCTTCTCCCTTGCCAAAACCTTCCCTCATACTTGCAGTTTTTACTCTCCAAGCTCCAATAAAGCAAAAATTGGAGTAAAGGGTTATCCATACTCTTCCATAGCTTAATATTCCATACACTAATCCATCATAAAAGCTCCTCCTATGTAAGAACATAAACAAAGACAATGTCGACGAAAAAAACAAAATATACATTATATGAACGTCACCTAACAGGATAAGACAGCGACAGATTCCAAGTTATCATACCTCAGGGGTGTCAGCCCAATGTGAAATGCCTCTCAAAAGAAGCGGCATGCGTGCAGGATACAGCCAATCAAACAAAAGTCCGTACGTTCTGCGGCTGAAAATTATCAAGAGATAGACAAGGTCAACCTACTATGTGGGATACAAGGGAAAATAAACAAAGAAACACTGAAATATTTACCTATTGGTGGCCTTTGCAATACCCCTCAAGTCCCTCATTAAACCAATTAATGAATATTTAACATTATCACTGCGAAACATGGTATCTGGAACCAATTCCAAAGATATGAAATCCTAAGGACACGGCAATATCAAATAATCAGATAGGAAACACTAGAATCATGCAACAAGTACTGTCAAACTGTCACTTTCTGCACCAGAAAATCCATATGCAAACACCATGTATTGTGCTGTACTATAACCTATTCCATTTTCTTACAGTGATGGCTGAATATCTCAAAAATTTCAGTGGTGTATGGTGTATACATAATATTCATTTCCTTACATAGTGTGACGACTTTACAGGTTAAATTGTATTAACAAACTGAGAAGACAATGAAAAGTGAATGAATACACAGACCATTCTTTGATGCTTTGAAGAAACAAAGGTTGTAGAAGCGAATGGGAGTTACGTGTTAAGGTGTTTAGAGAGAGGCATATTAACTATTAACCGCTTTGTTCAAAACGGTTAGGCAGGTGCTAAGAAGCCAATGAAGTAGACGAAGATTCGAAGAGCACTCTTATGCATTTTTTCCCCGTTGGCTCTTATTTTCCCTGTTACCACTTTTTTTCTTTTTCCATGTCTTTTCTTACTTCTTTCTAACCCCTCATTCAGTCTCACTGATCCCTTCTGTAACTATTCACTTTCGATTTTCCCCTACATCATCTGTTGCCCTCTCTCGTTTTTTACTCTCCTCTTATTTTCTATCTTTTATTCACTTTACCTCCATCTATAGTAACCGTTCCTTTACAATAGTTCTAATTAGCAATCCAAAATTATTTTATAACCAAGGCTTTCTTGTTTTTGTTGCCCTAGTTGCACCTCTAATGAAGAATGGCCATACCTTTAGAAGAGGCTCCATTGATGATTTGAATTTCACAGGGCTGTCCTCCATGAAAATTAAGCAACCAATAGTATAGTAGAAAGTCGTTCTGCTGCGAGAGCACCTACGTTCTTCTAGAAATGGGAAATGGTCCCGCTGACATCAGAAGTCCAAAAAATGTGTCACTCATTTCTGCTAACTCAGAGGCATCAGATACATTATTATGGACTAGACAGAATACCGAGTGGTTTGAAACTATGTACTTGACAGTATCCAACTTTAGAAGCAGCTTTCCGGTCATATAGCTGCATAATTGATCAAACAAAAGATTAAAGAAACAAGACATGAACCCGTTAGTAGCTCCTAAACTTTTTATTTTCTTGAAATATCTTGCATAAGCAGACACATCTTCAAGTAGAACACAGTCATTTCACTTACCCAGATGCCAGTTCATTGAATAAAGTTAATGTATGCTCAATCACCTCTTCACTCTATAAACATAATGAAGAAATAAAGGTTAGCTCAGACAACTGTGATAATCAAATGATAGAAGAGCACCGAAGACTCACCTCTGTGTAACATTTCAGATTTGTTGCAATCTTACTGACAATTACATTTAATAAAACCAAATGATCACCGAGCCCCAAAAGGTCTGATAGACGACCATACAATAGCTGCACAAAAGATTAGCTTTTTACCATAATTACAAACAAAATAACAGGGTACCAAGAATTTTAAATCATTCATTGTTTGTTAATTGTTACCTTGGACGACTGGATGGCCTGGTCACCAACATACGACTTTCTGAAATTCTGGAAAAAGGTCAGTATCGCACGGTCTAGCCTCTGTTTGCTCAATTCACCATATCTCTGCAAAGTGCATTCAACACATTCAATATCTGCCGACACTGAACACCCGCCAGAAGAGAAATGAAAACATTAAACATGCAAGAAGCACTCAATAACTTTAAGCAGGTCAATTATATTCAGGAAAGAAAAGAGATAACGCTCTTTTCATAACATAGGTGTCCGTATAAAAAGTCCAGTTTTGTACATAGGTATCACCACCTTATGCTCCTCTTCAATTGAGCACCCGAAGAACAAAAGAACAATACCTCAATGCCTTATTAAAAGCCCCCATCTACTGCGAAGTAGGGAGGCGGACATACTCAGCCGTACTCCAATTAGAAGCTCGTTACAGTCACTAGCTTATGAGCTATACCTCTAATACACTTTGATTACCTCATAAATAACTTCTAAAGTTTCCCATTTAAATAGTAGTAATGAAATGTATAATATATGAAGCCCGAGTATACGGATACCTGGATGTGCAAACCACTATCCGTGACCTTGACTAACTGTAAAACACGAGCTGAAAGTTCGGCATCTATGACCTCTTGTGACTCTGCACTGCGATAAAGAAAAAAGATAGAAATGTAATAAAGATTCAGGACAGAGGAAAGATAACCGTGCACATGCTCACAAGAATAGTAAAGCACGAGTCAAAGGATTCTACCTGCAGCTAGTACACTGCCTGATCTTAAGAATAGCAGCTATCATATGAACAATCCAGGTAAGTTTGGCCTCGATTATGGACAGCTCCATGCCATCGTTCATCGGCACCTGCGCTCTTTCCTGCAACAGCATCGCCAACAGTATACAAACTGCTATAAAACCCCTGCGAATATTGAACAAGAATAGCTGGGGAACCCACAATGAGATAATACCGTATAGCTTTGTAGAATAGGCTCTACAACTTTTATAATATAGAGACTGCTGGTTTCGTACTGCAAACAAAATAAAATAAAAGTGAAGATCGTTGAAAAGAAAACAGGCAATTTTTTTCAGTGTAAGAATCTATATTTACACGGTGAATTGATGAAGATATCGCCTCTTTGCAAACTAAAAGCAATGCGAGATACAGAGAGCAATTGATCAAAACAAAAGAAAAACCTCAACCTGAAATCTGCAAAGATGAGGAAAACAATCAAGCTGATCCTGAAGATGTTCAACATTGTCGAGAGGATTTTCAGAAAGGTCATCCGGAAGAGCAGCCTAAAAGAGGGAAAAACCAGGCTAAATTTTGCTATTCAGATTTCAAAGTGAAGAAAACCAGAAGGCACGAAGTTAAGGTCAGACCTGAACAGAGTCAAATCTGGACGTGATAAAGCCCTCAGTAATCTTAGGCACAAACTCATCAAGCAAACTCGGTGAATCACCCTTCAAATATGGTACAGATGCCACCAACCTTGACCACAAACCTAAAAGGTAGTATACACTGCTGCTGGCCCACTGTAGACCGACCGCCCCAATAAATAAAAGGAAGAAAACAGCTTTTCACAAGACAAATATATCAAACTAAAAAAAAACATTCAAAAATATAAACACAACCAAAGGAGATTCAGTGTTGAACAGGAGCAAAACATGCTCAAGAAACATAAGGATGAACAAATTAACCAGCATTGTATCCCATGTTTAAATGTCAGACTTACACGAGCCTCCTATTGGTGTAGAAGAATCAATTAGCATACTTTACATCACAGAACAAACAAAAAAGCCACAATCATTAACACCACACGTTTAGCATTGAGTTTGAGAGTAAAAAGATTCAACGGAATAATATTTCAGTCAGATGATTTTCACAATGCACACAGGTAGATAAGCATCACAATCAAAGAAATCAACCTGCTAGGATTACAGAAATCAACCTGCCAAGATTGCAAAGATTTTGATGTAAACTGTGCCACAAGTTGTATCCAGTCACTATAACCTTCCACACTCACTAGCTCTTGCAACTGCAATGCAAAAATTATCTAGACATCAGTTCATCAAATCCAGTCACTACATAAGCCATAAACAACATAAACAAATCCTTCGCCTGATTTGGAGATGGCTAACATTAAGCATCCAAGGATTGATAGCTAGTTAGCTACAATGAGGTAGAAAAAAACGAAGAGAGGAAGTCAGGAAAGAAGAGATGGCCAGAAATAGAAGAGGTTGAGCTCCTTTTTTTTGCGTCAGCTATTTGTTCAAGATACATTTGGTGGGGTTGAGCACTGACTAGAGGTTGTGCTTCAAGAAGTGCTAAATGTTGGGGCTGAAATTGCTTTTGCATGACTACTGTGGACTGATGTGAACTAATTATTGCGGAATTTTGCATTTTCATTCGATTGCACTATTATTCTATAGATCAAACTTTAAAGCTTAAAGATGGTTTACATACCCTATTTGTACTTCTTAAAGAGTGTATTTGTATTCAAATTCTATATTTGAAATTCATGGATTCTCAAAACAGTAAATTTGGTTTGGCAATCATAATTTAATTTTTTTGATAGGTAATCATGAATTCAGTTTCCTAATTTCAAATCGAGGATTCAAGATCAATTCTGGTTCAAAGCCCTTTCTAAATTATTTATATGTGTGATCCCCCTCTTGCTGAAGCCAAATATTTTTTTCAACATGTCTCTCAATCATCTATTCAAGTCGTATTGGATCTTCTGTTTCCACTCACTTCATTTTCTCATCCTTCTAACCATCCTGTGTTCCTGTATGTCACTTAAATCTCCCAAACACGTGGCCAAACAAATATATTCCGATATTATCTTTGATAGATGCAATGCCTGCCTTCTTCCTTTCTAACTAGTTATCGTGATCTTTAAAGCATCCCTGGTGTTGCACACATTGAAGGTAAAATACACATCACCGGCTGATTAATATAGATAAAAAAAATTCAAATTCGTCTACTCCTACCATTTAAGAAGTAAGAGAGTCAATCCGAGCAAAACACTGATCACCAAGGCATTAACAATCAATACCCTCCAGAACTTAAAAACCTCATAACATCACACACAAACAAGGAAAGATCACAATGGTTCTATTCTTACCTGATAATTCACTCTAAAACGGCCAAGAAGGCGGCAAAACTCGTGATAGTTGTCGTGCTCAGCAAGACCTATTTCAAGTGACAGAAGCCAAACATCAGTCTCAACTCTCAAATTGAAAAGTTACAAAGAAAAGCTTCAAGTCCCCAAAAGATTTTTGGGGTCAGCATAGGAATCCTACAGACCAAAAAATTGATTCTACAAAACTATGGAAGAAATAGACAAAAATACAAAGAGAACGATTAAAAATAATGTCATTATACACAGAGAGAGGGGGAGAGGGGGGGGGCATAACTCATAAGACATAAAGAAAGAAAAAATAAAAATTAAACACATGGGGCTGGTGAGTAGTGTAAAATTCAATTGATTAGCGTGAATGAACCATGACGGCATGACGCAAGCATGACAAACAAGACCTAGAGTATGACTTCTGATTAAATTAAGAATAAGTAACCACTAGCTTCCATCTTCAAGCTCACAAGGGGATTAGTAACCATGGTAGATACATACCTTGTCCACTTTGTAGTATTTCTTTGGTTCCAGTCATTAAATGGGACAAATACTTGGAGCGTGCAGTGTCGGTGGGGAAAATTGATCGCCTCACGGATGCCAAACGCACCAAACATTCAAGAGCCTGACAACAAACATAAACAGACATGTTGAATGACAATTTAATTGTTTTCTCTAGAAGGAGAACATCCTTATCGGCCAAAGGAAAACACGGTAACTGAAAGTAACGAGATATGAGAGCAGTCAAAGGACAACGACCATCAATTCATAGCACAACTAAAAAAAGTATTCACCTCCTTTGAGATTGGGGGCTGCGTGATTGCATAGTAGTCAAAAAATATCTGTAGTGTCGAAGGGTCTTCAAGAGCAGATTTCCAAGATGAAGACACCTGTCACAATACAAGGCATATCGTAAACATGAAGGATAAAATATCATGGCCATCAACTTTGCCAAATGTCCAACAATATGTGACATCATATCTGCTAACAGAAGGTAAACTCACCTGGACAGCACCAAACTCATCTGAGCTCTCATCAATTGTTGTACCAACAAAATCAAAGGATAAACATCTCAACGCAAGTGAAAGTGCCAACTCTTGTAACTTGCCTGCCGCTGCATGTTAATAAATAGAAAATCAGGCTTCCTTTAGAAAAGTACCCCTAATAGTTAGTGACAAGAATTCACTTATTAGATCTTCTGGGAGAACCAAACCTTTCCATTTTAATAAACTAATAGATGTTTGCCTCTATGTCACAATAATTAACCATAGCTCGTCGGAGACAGAAACTCCGGTACTCCAAACACGGCGTGGCATTTAAACACAATATTTTATTAGCCATGGAAGTAACTATTGAATTCGACTTCCATTCCTTTGAAAGTCAAGCTTTCACTAGGCATACTAAATAAGCCTTTTCGGGCTCTAACCCTTTGACGTTGAGGAATTAAGGGAATGTTGATGTCCTGATAAAATTTCTGACGTATCTTCCTTGGCTCTCATTAATTATGTGACGTCAAATCTAAACAGGCATATTATAAGAGAAATTGTGTACATACTACATGCTGGCAACTTAAAAAGGACATGACTAATAGATTGAATTTCGGCGGGTAACTTGATGTCAAATTTACAAATAAACATTTGTAGAAAAACTGGTACGAATGTACGATACAGTTGTCAGCTGCTATCCTCAAGAACTTGTATATATGTTCCTTAGCTGCACAGAATTGTCTTCGTACTTCGGACAATTTCTGTAAGCTAAGGTTTCAATTGGCCAGTCGTAGTGTGTTTTGCTATAAAGCAACAAGAGTTTACTTCTCAATTGCTTTTCAGGTGTGACATCTCGTCAGGCTCAGGAAATACAAGGGCCCTTCTACATGATGAGCTGAACTGAAAACTGATTTTTAATGTCACGCCGAACTCGGTGGCGAAGATTCTAACCCCGATCCAGAGGCAAATGTTCGATTATTTATTAAAGTCAAAATATTAGATTATTTCAGAGTTGCAAACTTTCTAATTTCTATTACTTCCATCAAAATTGTCATAAATACCAGAAAATTATCTAACACATTACCGTCACTTTTAAGTTGATGCAAAGATGTCAGGGATATTTGGAAGATTTGGAACAGCGACTGGTCCCTAAAGGCACAAACCACCCTACGATGAAGAGTTGGAGGCAATCCTGAATGAGCCTATTAAAACAAATTGCAAGTACAAAGATATTAGAACGCAGATAAAAGTAATCGAAATGTCAGCCTAGAGTAAAGATAACAAAGAAGCTTTAGAAAAAGTTGATTAAATTTCGAACAGTTAGCAAGGTTGAACAAAAGAACTAAGACGATGACATGATAAAATGTCCATATCTCAACTAAGTCCACAATTAATCTCCCACGCAAATAACGAGTTTTAAATATGACAGCAAGCTGTTTGCTTTAGCCACCAATTTACAAGAAGCTTTATTTGAAGTAGTTTTAAGTAAATTGAAAAATGACTTGGTGTTTCATTCCCTCTGGCAAGCTATTGAAAAGCAAGTCCTGAAATACTTCACCATAATGTCAACAATTATATACCTTACTATTGAAGGCAACAATATCCACAACTTTACACATTCCCTTTAAAAATAGCATATACTCTGTAAAAGACACGCAGAGGGGGTGACAGCTGACAGCGTCAACGCTGAACAAATTCTACGCCACCTTTGCGAGATCATTGTTAGGTCAAAAGCTTAAATACATAAGGTTGTTGCTATCAAATAAACCGCATCTAATCATTTCCCTTTGTCAAACTTTCTCAGGCACACCATGCGCACATGTGAAGTTTCTCAAAGACTATGGACCAATTTGTACAAGTCATCAGGTGTATAAACACAGAAAACCTACATCCAATTCCAACTTTTCAATCTATAAAATTAAATATACATCATTTCTTTCTGAGCATTTATCAATCCTTTTGACCCCTTCTCCTGCTATCGCAATAGTAGTATGGAGAACATCTTGGAAAAATTTAATTTACATGAGAGTAAAACTCAAACCTGATTCATTTCAGAGACAAGCAGATTTAATATCTTTAACCCAATTGTGTAGTGTTGTGGAGTTGCCTACATCACAAACAGGGAAAAAATTAGCTGATATATGGAACTGGACAACAAGCTTATTTCTGCAATTTCTTCAGACAAGGGCTCGTTGGAAAACTTTAGAATAAGTAACAACTTTAACTAGAAGATCGATAGATATGCAATTTGGCCAATCAAAAAAAAAAATCGCCATTTGATGATTATCAGGGAAAAACAGCTGATTATAACCACTACGATAGCAGCAATAATCTGCCAAGCCAGGCATCTCAACAAAAACATACCAAATATAAAAGCGCCTCTGCTTGTCCTCCCATGCATTAGAGGCTAACCATAAGGGTTTTACAAACGCATATTGTAAGTTGAGTAACAATTTTTCTGTTCATTTTGGTTTGGGAAGACGTAATCCACAAAATATAAATAACAAAGCAGAACTACTGAAGCTCGAGAATATTTAATGGCAGAGGAAAGTTAGTTTGAGGCTAAAGATCTTAATGTATAATATATTATGATGCTCAACTGACATGTCAGCTCTATTATGCCCTCTGAGCAAAAGTTAAAGAAAACAAAGAAAGACCATTAAAAATAGGCTGCCTAATCTCCATTCTCCAGCTACCAAATTATAAATGAAACAATGTAAACAAGAATAAGCATGCACTCACATGACTCAGAAAGCTCATGGATTCTTTAACTACATCTCTGAATCTATCATCATCAAACCAACCAAACTTTGTAAGTCGGCACAACAGCTGAATCAGTGATTGGATCACAAAATGCTGCAACTCAGGCCCTCTAGTCGCCAAATAATTTACGAGGTAGTTCCCTAACATTCAAATAATACAATAGAAAATGGATAAGCAGTGAGTCATAAACAGATAAATGAAAATAGCCAATATAAGCCCTTTGCTAATAATTAGTGCCCTTCCTACTTTTTCATACCAAAAGGTTATCAAAGAGCTTAATACGTGAACTGAGTTTAATAAAGTCCTATGACACTCCTGAATTATTTTAAGCATCACTTTCATTTATCACAAACTACGAACATTTTTTTAACAAACTACAAACATAAAATGAGATTACTCGGCTATAGATGCTTCTCGATACCTCAACTCTCATATACAAATATACTACAAGTCATAACCTAATAAATTAAGTACTCTTGACCACCTAGCGCACAACTTTATGCCATTAATTTTTGAACTTCTGGCAACAAACCATAGCCATGTGGAAAGTACTACAACCTTCCAAATTGTTGGGAAAGTAATGGACGGTGAGTGAAAAGAAGAACTCGATAAGATGACATGTTTGGTTACTGATCCTAATCAGCACTGAAGTAAAGTGCTACTAGGCCGTATTTGCTAAGAGTTAGTTATACAAGAAACTACTACTATCATCAGATGAAATTTTACCCTCAATCGCTCCCTCAACTTCTAAACATCCTAAGTAGCCCACCCCATGCCCTCATAATCTTAAAAATAAATAATTTGCACAAATTAACAAACGTAAATTTGCAATTTACAAAAATCACTCTGTAAACTACTACAAAGCCGTAAGTCATCCCTAAGGATGTGTTTGGATGGAGGGATTTGGAGGGAAAAGAAAGGGAGAGAGAGTAGGGAATTTAAAATCTCTTATTTGGATANNATGAAGGGGGAGTGATTTGGAGGGACTCAATTTCTCTCCTCCAAGTCTAATCAAAATCTCTCCACAATAGGCAAGAATTTGAGAGAAATTGTATTCAAACACCAACAACCCATTCCCCCTCCCCTTCCCTTCTCTCCCTTTCCCTTCCCTCCTTCGCCCTCCCCTCCCTTTCCCTCCACTTTTGCTAGCCAAACACACCCTAAGAGCTCCTCAGGTCTTCGTAATCAAACACAAATTATGTAAACAATCTATATGCCTATACGTAACCTTCATTCACTCATTCATCAATTTCAACAAGCTCGTGGATTATCCAAAATTAATAACAGATTAACAGACATTCATTCATCAAGTTCGACAAACATTCATGCATAAAATAAAACACCAATGTAAAGATTACTGATATCAAGGCGAAGCTGCAACGGCAGTGAATGCTCAGTAACTTGCTTCAACAAGCTAGAACTCGCGAGCATTAATGCATAAGGCGTCAATGCATTATCCAAAATGTACTGGCATTGCGGAATATACTCCATATTCACCGAGAAACATTTCAAAGTATTCTCAGCATGCGCTCTTTCTGCGGAATCCTGCGAATTATACAGCCTCTCACACAACGCCTCCAATTGCTGTAAACTCTCCATTTCGCACTCGAATCAAACTCCTTTCACACTGCAATCAATCAATCAATCAATCAATCAATCAATCAATCAATCAAATTCAACTCAATTCTCAGCATTTTCGACAAATAATACTAAATTTCGCATCTCTTATGCTTCAAATTACTTCACAAAACAATTAACAACTCAAAAAAATCAGAAAAATTTGGATATATCATGAAATACAAATCATCGATTGATTGAACATCAATGCTATAACAAATTACAGAAAAATTGATCGGATTACCTGAAGAACATAAAGCGCTTTAGATTCGAAGTTGAAATCAAAACTTCGGTAGTTCGATTATCGTCGTTTTTCTGCAATAATCTTGAAGTTGAAGATTGAAGATTACGAATTACGAACGATTTTTATCAAGTGATTGTTGAATTTGAAAGAGAAAAGGGGATCAAAAGTTGAAGTTTCTGCAATACACTGTTATTATTTTGTTCTAGTGTTGTGTTTATATATTTTCGACAAATGTGTTATTTTTCTTAATTTCTGTGTCAATGTAAAAAAATACGATAATTTTTGTATAAATCTGGAAGGATGTTAAATGTATTTAGGATTTGTTTGGTTGAGTATTTTGAGGAAAAATGTTGTAAGAGAAGTTTGATTTATAATTAAAGAAAAAAAGTTTAAATTGGAAATAAAGTTTCGCGGAATATGATTGTGGAGTGTTAAATTCGTTAATTTACGCGGTAGTATGGTTTAGGGTTTGTTATTCTGAAATAATGTGCATATGATGTAGAGCTGTGAAAAATCCGGTAGTACTTGAATACTTGATTTGATGTGAAATCGGATAGTTAAGTATGGTAATTGTGGATAATCATGCCACATACTCACATTATTTTCATTTTGTGTGTTTATAGGGAAGTTATCTCATAAAGTCATAATTGATATATACGTTCATTAATTGCTGGAACGAAATTATTGGAGAACGATAGTAGAGGAAGGATTTAAATACATTTCCGTTAGCGGAAATTGTTGTAGATATGGACTATGGAGTATGTAGAAGTGAGAGTTTAGCGCGAGTCATGTGCTCAATTTTCATATCGATCGATCATTATATATACATAATGCAGGTAAGTTATATCATAATTTAACATAATCCTTCCCTAATCAATGAGTTATTGTTTTTAGAATATTTTTTTGGAATTACTTTTTCAAAATTTATGTGAAATAAAATATAATTAAAATTGATAAAAGAAAAAGATTTAAGGCACCGAGAAATATAAACAAAGTAATGAAAATGGTACAATATCCACAAAACAAGCCCGAATGTCGTTGCCTTGTTGCAGAACCAAATCAACACATGAAACAACAAGAAATGGACCGCTTTACAAATTTAAGGCAGTGGTTTGGAGTTGTAATATTTATCCAAGGTTATTAAACGTTGGGCTACCTTCTTAAGAACACGTTTTTGGGCTACCTAGACAGTGGCCCTGTGGACCTACTCTTAGCTCCGTCGTTTTAGTTTAGAGGATTGTTATTTACCTTTTCCGCCATCTTCTTCCTTTACTCTTTCATAATTGGTTAAATTAGGCTTTATTTAGCATGACAATTCAGATAGCTTATTTAACCAAGATTTCAGTTACCTAATGTTTTTGGAAGTGTTCGGCAAGTAGCGACAAATAAGTTACCTGAAATGAAATGTTACTTAGAGTAACATTTGAGATTTCAGGTACCTGAACTAAGTTATCTGCCATTCTTTACCTCATTAATCTATAATACTAAATAATTTTCAAATCTTTTTACGTCAGCTTACCAACAACTATCTACCTTTTCAGCTAGTTTGTCAAATATTTTATGTGAAAAAAGTAATTCTGCTTTTATATAATCAGTTAGCTTATCACCTTTTGATTTTCAGTCACCTTATCAGTTATCGTTCAGGTTTCAGTTAGCTTTTCAAACTTCAGTTAGTTTTTCAGGTTTCAACAACCTTTTCAGCTAATCACTGATTATTATTTTTGTCTTCTTTGTAAAATTATTTAGCTCTTTTATAAAGTAATGAGTAACTCACTTTATAAAGGATCTTAATACATTTAAAAAGTTTGCAAATTTTATTGTAAGACCGTTATGCATAAAACCAGAAAAAAGTGACCAAACATAACTTAAATAAACACCAAGTAACTACTCACTTTTATCACCTTTGGCCTGTCTTATAAAAATACGATCGTGTAAAGGAGTTGTTGTGTCCTTCTTCTAAATAAACTTTTATGTTGGACGCTGCCTTGTTGAGTTATCGATGATGAAAATGGCATGTTTCGTCGTTTTCGTTTTTATGCCAAAAAAATCATGATTGAAGAATCTAATTCAAAGTGATCCAATTCAAAGAATTCTATATCGATTCAACAAAACTATGACTGAAGAATTTATTCCAAACTTATCTAAATCGTAAAAGTGATGTAAACAACAATTTTTGGGCAACTATAAATAGAAATCTGCGTATTAGCAACCATTTCATAACTCACAAACATTAGGAATAATAATTTCTCTTTTTAAAATAATTTAGAGGTAAATCGTTTTTAAGAAGACCAGCTAATAGTGAAATACCATGTCTTACCAACATGGATGTAGTAGTTATAATGGAGGGAGCCTACAAGAGTCACTTGAAAATCAATTTGAATGTCACAAAAATCCAATATCACCCGCTCAAGGGACCACTTATGAGTTAGAAGATTGGGCTATGCATCGTGAACCACCACCCCAAGAAAAAATTTCTTGGGGTTATGCCCCAAATCATTTATATTATGAGAATGGACCAAAACATTGTTATGGTCGTTACGGACCCGGGTGGAGTAATGGCACTTATGCTCCTGGTTACAATCAGTACTACTAATGTGCTAAATGATGGTTTGTCTTATATAAGATTGTGTGTTTGTACTTAAAAGTGTTGTGTGGTTGTACTCAGTGATCAGTCATGTGATTAATAATGTTGATGAATGTATTACTATTATGAAAATAAGGGGTTATGGCCCCATGCAGTGTAAACGTTGGTTTAAGTTTTTGTAATATATTGTGATGTGATGATGTAATATGAGCATGATATTATGTTGTACACAAATTTATTATGGACAATGATCTTATTGGTAAAATTTATGATTTTGATTAGCAATTAGCCAAAATAAAACACACAAGATAGCTAATACAGAGTGGTTTATGATAATGATAAGAATATGCCCGCGAGGGAGGTCGCTCAGGCTTAGTGAGTCGAGGGGATCATCCCATTAGGGTAAGTGAGTTACGTCTACTCAGGTTACCTGGTAGAGAGCGGCCATGAACACTTGAATATGCTCTTTAGGAAGGTTGGGTTGGGCCAACTTTTTTTTTTTTGTTCCTTTTCTGCGGGCTAGGGTTGATTGGGTTATTGACATTTGGGCACGAGCCCAACCCGTGTATGGGACGGTTAAGACCAGATTGTGCATAGTCTTGACAAAATTCACCGAACAACTTGACCCAAATAACCTTGCCTGACACCCGAACTGAAGACCCAAATTTAACCCGACCCAAATAAACCTAACTTGGCTAACTCTATATGACTCGACTCAAACATTTATCGTTGGAAATAAAATAACCCGACTTGAACCTATCCAACTCGGTTGACCTGTTTGCCGGATTGTAATGCGGACCGGCGAGCTGGCCTAAGGTATAAGTTCATACACAAAATCTCATTGAAGACGGACGATATCCGTCACAAGCCTATAACGGATACCGTTTCCTCTCACAAAATATCCATTGAGAGGTGAGTGAGAAGCACATGAGGGTCACCCGCCTTATCCCCTCTCCCTTTTTGTGAGAGGTCACAAGCTTATGACGGACAATCCCGTCACAAGCAAGACTAGCTGAAGTTCATAACCTCATAAGGAGGGCCACCTTGCGATTGACAATCACATAAACCAAAACCCTGTATACTCCTATTTCTTCCTGCAGTTCATTCTCCAACACCCTACACTACCACTGCTTAGGTAAACGATTTGCTCTCTCATTGATTTTATTCACCTTTAATATATTATTACTTGTAATTTGCATATAATTGATGCTTAAAATGTCAAATTATCCATTAAAATCACTGGTTTATTTCCTGCAAATTAGGTCAATAGCAACAAAAACAGTAAAACCAGTAGCAACAGCAACTGATGTAGCATTAAAATCAAAAACCCAGAAAAGAAGAGAAGAAATTTCTTCAGAAAAAGAGGAATCTGTGATTACCCTTTTGAAAAAATATGATTTTACTGATACCCAGATCGCTATTCTTGAAAAAAAGAGTCCTCAGATTCTTAGATTTAAAGTAGAATCAACTCTTGAACCTAAATTGAAGTTTCTTAATGAAAATGGATTTGTGGGTAGTCTTTTAACTGATGTAATTGTTAAGAATCCATTTATTTTACGGCGTAGTTTGGTTGATCATTTGATTCCAAATTACGAGTATTTGAGAGAGTTGATGAAAATTGATCAGGCCTCGAGTGTGGTGGTTGTTATGAAGGCTACTTGGCTATTGACTTCAGATCTTAGGAAGAATTTACAGCCTAATATAGAGTTTTTGTTAGGGGAAGGAATTCCAATGACTAGTATTTTGAAACTGTTAACGTCATATCCTAGGTCGTTGCTTCGTCCTGTTGGTTGGATTCGGTATGGGGTTGCGACTGTTAAAGAGTATGGGGTTGAGCCAAGTGAGAATGTGTTTATTCACGCTCTTAGGGCGGTTTTGTCGATGAGTGAGTCGAATTGGAAGAAGAAAGTGGGAATTTTGAAGAGTTTAGGGTGGTCTGATACAGATATCGCGTCTACTGTGGCACGCCAGCCACTTATTTTGCCGCTGTCGGAGGATAAACTGAGGAGCACCTTTGAGTTTTTTGTTAAAACTATGGATCTTAAACCGGAGGATGTGATTAATTATCCCAAACTATGTACGTATTCATTGGATAAAAGGATTATTCCGAGGTGTAAAGTGGTTATGGCATTGAAAGAGAAGAATTTGTTGAAAGGCATGAATATGCCTACATTTATCGGTATGACTGAAAACGAGTTCAGTAGAAAGTTCATACTGAAACATCCAGCCCATTCTTCGAGTCTTTGGAATCTCTACCGGGGTGCTGTTCCTGTCTGATTATAAGGTAAGTCTATCTAAAGTTGAATTATATTCAATTTTTAAGTATATATGATCAAAGAATTAGCAGTGTAATGATTGTTGTTGAATCTTTTTGAGTTTACATTCTTGCCTTTAACTAAATGACCTAAATTCGCGTATTGATTGCATTGATTCTCGTCTCTCGTCAGCAGTCACCATGCTTATAATATTTACGAGAAGGAAATCTTTAAGCTACGTATCATGGTTACCAGAAGAAAATCAAGTTACCATGTTTTGAATTTGCATTATGCCATTATTGACATGATACATCATATGAGACGCAATGCACAATATAGGTTTTAGGACATGATTAGATATAAAGCTGCCTGCTCATGTACTTGTGTGACATGGTTCGATTCCTTGGCTAGTTAGATGGATTTGTTGTCATCTTATAGTGTTGTTATTAAAGATAACTCGGGATTCCTGCTTATTGATCTTAGTAAACAGTTCTGATTGGCCATTAGGCTATTTTTGGCTTTGATCGAGTTCTTGGGTCTCTTTGCTAGAGATGGCCTTTAAGGATAGACAATGAAGACTAGCATATCATTCTCAAATTATTCGTCTATAGTGTTATGTTTCTTGATCTACTACCAGCTGTCAATGATGTCATTCAGTCATAGAAAATACATTTTTTTTTGTGAATCTGTCTGTAGTGTCGGTCTCTATAAGCTGCGTATTTGTTTTATTATTAAATTGGTTTGGGTTGCTCTTGGAGGCTTAGCTATGGGAGGATTTTTCGAGTCGTGGAGTGTAAAACAGTGTATCTCGGGTGGCCGTTAATAAGGCGTTGAAGAGTGTGGTTGTAGAAAATAGGGTGGAAGCAGGCATTCACCCAAGAGCTAGGCCCCAAGCTCTTGGTTTTACGTCTGACCTCCGAGGTTGTTTGTGGTTTGTTATTTGTTTACGGAAAGCCAACCAAGGAGGTCATTCAACAGAACAAGGACCTTGTAGTGTTGGTGTAAATGGCATTTTACCCTAATTCTTTGTATATTATCAGTAACATTTTCAGCTTTCAATAATGTTGGTGGTTCTAACTAATTTGAATAGCTCGGCAATTGACTGTGTTGCGTCAATCATACAGCTTTTTTGTGAATTTTATTATTCACAAAATACTTAAAAGAAAGTCTTGGATAGTTCTTCCGGCGTTCTTCACCAATTACTAATTTGTCTGAGTTTAATTAATGGGTAAATGAGTCCGCCACACACTTGTATAGTTATAACTTATAATGTGTGAGACAATCTCCGAGGAGACTAACTTCTCAGTTTTTAGGGTCTGATATTGTTGACTCGAGTGTTTCTTACGCTATTTGGTAATCTGTACTTGTTAATTTGCTAATTGGTCGAGGCTTGAGGTGGAATTTTAGGTCGGGGTGATGATAATAGTTTTTTTTTTTTTTTTTTGAAACAACCCCCAAACGGGTTTACCTCATCTCATTAATATCACGGAAAACCAACGACATAACATGATCTGGTAACAAACTCTCCCAAATTTGCCGACCTATTGCTGACGAACCTAAATGGGCGAGCTCATGAGCTACTCCATTGAGTTTTCTACTAACAAAAGACCAAATAACATTATCGAAATTAGAACAAAAATAAAGAATGTCATCTAAAAGCAAATGAAAATCGCTATTGCCTCGCTCCTTCGTCTTCAAAGCTTCGATCACCGTCTTGCAATCACTCTCGATGATAATAGCTTTTAAGAATATTAGGTCGGCGTGGTTGTAGGTGGTCATGGTTTGAGGCTTCTTTCTATTGTCATTTCCTCCTTGTATTTTACATTGTTAGTTACTCCATAGTACGAAGTATATTGCTTTCCTCTAATGTAATGAACCATTTTTGTTTTGACAAAAAAAATAGATGCATGTTTTTTTACCCCCCTTCTCGAAATTGATCTTGATTTCAATCCTGGTTGTATGACCAAGACAATAAATTTACCGCATTTAAATATCAGAAGAACCGTCTAAGTGTTTTTACACCTAACTACTCATTTTTCTGTTACAGATCGATGAACCATTAAATTAGGTCGCTTAGTGAAGCTTGGCGTCTTGGCTGGGTGCTATAGTTGCAAACTTCCAATGTAGGGAGGATGGTAGATAGAACGAAGGATAGATAAACGGAGCATATTTCGTTCATATCCTCGAATTTGAGTTCGTTTATTGATATATTCTTGTGAGTTGTAGCCTGTAGGTCCTGAATACATCTCTGTTTGGTGCAACATTCTTGATCCTGCAATTTTCCCATCTCAGTTAGTGTGGTTTATGACTCCGGCATTTGCTCATTTTAAACGAGGTTCGGTGGTAGTGTAGTGTTATGAGACCATGTCTATTGTAAAACTATTTCGACCTAAAATGATTAATATAGAAGACTTATTGTGTTTTTGGTCGTCTTCCCCCTCTTTCGTTGTCATTTGAAGCTTCGATCGTTCCAGCAACTTTCCCCCGGTGGTGGTCCTGCCTTGTGCGTTGCAGGGTGGTGCAGGAGAGGTGATTCCCCTTCCCCTTCCCCTCGCCCCGTTCCCCCTCCTCTCCGGTAAGTCTCATCCTCTTTATGTGTTTTTGGAGTCCTCGTCTCTTGTATGGTGTGCATGGAGGTGACATGGTGTTCCCCTTCCCCCATCCGTTGGTTATTTGGACGGCATGCATGGGTCTTGGATCTTCATCTAAGTCGGTTTTCGGATTTACTCTCGGTGGTTCCTTTTTTGGGTCTTCCTAGTCAGTCCGCTTTTGAGTCGTTCTGGTCTTCGGGCTCGTTGGTTCTTTTGTTGTTGTTGGTCGCTGTTGATGGGGTTGGGTGGGCTGTGTATGGGTGGCTTTCTGCGTGTGGTGGCGGACACGGGTGTGGGCATCTTCGGCATTGGGGTTCTTGGTGTCGGTGTTTTACATTGTTCTCGAGTTGGTTTGGATTGGGATTGTTTGGGATGGATGGTGGTGTTGGTAGGGTTGGTTGTGGTGGTTCCCGACTTTTTCAAAATGACAGTTGGTCTTTGCTTTCGCCTTGTCATTTTTTTTTTTTTTTTTTTTTTTTTTTTTTTTTTTTTTTTTTGGGGGGGGCGTTGCCTCCTTTTTTTTTTTCTTTTTTAGGTTCTCTTTTTTTTTTTTTTTTTACCAAATGTCATATACACTTTTAACTATCGTAGGTAAGCTTTTTACCGGAATTCTATATACACTTTTTGAGAATGTAGATACATTTTTTTATTCTAGTTACACTTCTTACTGGAATTCTATATACACATTTTAAGAATGTAGATACAATTTTTTCTATCCTAGGTACAATTTTTTTTTTTTTTACTTTGAAATAACGTACCTGATCGTATAATTAATGTATCTAATAATATTTTTGATGTATCTAAAACCAAATACACACGTACTTACATAATTAATCCCTTAACAACAGCCACAACCTCTCTCAGTACCACCCTACACTCAATACCGACCGACTAACAAGAAATACACACCTAATTACATAATTAATCCCTTATCTACCTAATTACATAATTAATCCCTTATCTATGTAATTCGTGATATTGTTTTCTATCCTAAATACGCTTTTTGTATAATTTGTTAGATACATTTTAAAACAATGCAGATACATTTTTTTCTATCTAGCTACACTTTTTTCTCACTTATGAATAACGTATCTGATAATATAATTAATGTATCTAATAATATTATTAAAGAATATACAAACAAATACACCTCTAATTACGTAATTAATCCCTCTCGAACCTCCACCACCCTTAACCCCGACTAACACCAAACCACCGCCACCTGATCCACTAACACTAGTAAACTGCCGTTACCATCAAACATATAAACCACCACAAAACACTTGTACATTGCCTAGAATTAATGTTACGGTACAACATTAGTAATCCCGGACCTCAGGCAAGCTGTAGACCACCATCTACCTGACGGAGAACGACCAATGAACTGCTGTAATTCTAGACCTCAGGCAAGCTCGAGCCTAGCCACCACCAGAGCAGCAACACCCTTCAATTACCCCACTAAGATAGACGCACCAAAGCAGCGTAAGCAAGGTGGTACTACCAACATCATAACAATCCGAACCACCAAAGCCTAGGTTCGATGTGCAATTGCTGCTCCTCATTCCTGATATCACCCTACGAACAAACGCACTGACACACAAGCCACCATGGCTCGCTCCAACAAACTCGAAAATCTACCTAAAGGTCAAACATTCAATGTTGGATCTACTAAAATTGAAAATGAATTTTAATTGAATAACACCACAATTACACTCGTCACAATATTTCGAATGGATATGAAAATACCCGGAATTACATCGTAAATCTCGCCGGATATGAAAATAGAACCAGGAATTATAGTAGAAGAGAGGATAATGGAGGGAGTTTAACCTCATTCATCGATAAATA
>LHUT01000369.1:6723-32438 GCA_001412135.1 Silene latifolia subsp. alba
CAAAATGGAAATAGATAACAAATGATCGGGACGGAAGGAGTATATTATTTTGTTCACGCATGTTTATTTTAATCGATGATGTATTTCTGGAGTTTTTTTTCCTCACTTGTTGTAGCACGTGCTTTTTTTGGCTTTAATTTGTTTTATTCTCATTGCAATGCATTTTATTTAAACTGTTATATAAGATGACTTTAGAAGAGTTATATGGCGTATTTTACATTGTCCTTATAGTACGATATACTTATTTTCTTACACTATTATAATATTTTAGGACGTTATATTAAAACTTATGTTAAGACATTAATTTTTAAGTTCTATACATCCAATTTATTAAAATTAAGAAGGTATACAACAAAAGAGGGGATAACATTGACAAACAACGTAAAATATAGAGTAATGTAATATTATTTTTATTTGTCATACAATTGATTTTGACAATAACACCACAAAAAATTAATTTTAATTTTAATTTTGATATTGTATAATCTATTTTAAAATTGAAATTATTTTTTATTATACTCTAATTTGTATTTAATGCTACAAATATAATTGACTTTTTCTATTTTCTTTTTAAATAATAAATGGTAATAGTGTGGCTTAGTAGGCTAGATATGTTGATGTGGCAATTAAATAAGTGTTTAATTTGTATTTTAATTATTATATATAGATTTTGGAAGTTAGTTGGACTTGTATTTACATTTCACTAAATCTAAACCTAATTACAATAAATGCCTTTCTAAATAATCATTTGGTGCTTACTAACTCGGGAAACCGAGATGGTGACTCTCTTATTTGCTAGAAGGACTTGCTGAAGGTTTTCTAATGAATGAAGGTGTTAGAGTTACAATGCATTACAAACCATTTAACTGAACAACTAAAGCTTCAACATTGTATCCTAGTTTATTCATTAGCTACTCTAAAGCTTGTGTTTGGCCTATTCCCTGCAAATATTCAATGCATTCCCTTACCAACTCTTCATTGACCATTAAATTTATTGGTAACATGCTAGTGGAAGCAAGATGACCCTTCTTCATATGGAGGATTGCAAAATTATTATGACCCTTAGTTTTCATAATCTTTACCATTACTGATTGTAATGTTAAGAAAATATTATTGAATTTGCTTGGAATATAATCCATGCACAAAAGTTTGCACAACTGCATTTACTAGTTCATTACTTTTTTTGCTGCCTTTTCTGATTGTAATGACTGTAATGCCCTGAAATAGCCAAGGTGTCTGGTGAGTTAGGAAGCTGGAAAACTAACTCAATCTTAAATCCATCTGAGTTTGCAACAACCATAAAGTCAGAATCATCATTCTTGATGTGAGGGCTGACATTGTCTTGTTGTATTAATAGCTCCTATAACTTGCTCAATAAGGCATGCTTTTATAACTTGTTTTCTGATAGAATCAATGGGCTTTGTCTTCAATTCGCCTATTTATGCTACCCCTAGCTGCTGGTAGTTTTTGTGTGAAGGGAAATACACTAATTTTCCCACCAAAGATTAACTCCCCATCTACTAAATATATTGGCCTACTAACTGCACACATGAACATAACTTTTGTGATGTACCTCTTTGATTGACAGCTTCAATATGGCAGCTCCTCCCCGTCCACCACATAATACTTGTGGTTGTCATCTGTTATGTAAAACCACTTCTCATCCATGTCGATTGTGTTGCTCATCTCAGAAAATATTATTTCAGCGGCCGACATTGCATTGAGATCAAAAAATTCTTCTAGTACTTGTTTAACCACTAATGACTTGAGTGAATGGAGTAATCTCTGGTTCTTGTATAAATCTGTGAATTTAGGATGTAGTGGGCTTGAATGGGGTTTAAGTCAACCTTTTTTCACTCATGAGTGGAATGTTCCCACTAAAACTCCAGTATGTTTTGCAACCCTCTCCATGTTATCTCTAAGAGAAAAATGAAGTGATTTAATATGCTCAACATTTGGTAGAATTATTTTCCTATTTTTGTTGCATATTATGCCACTCTTGACATCTAATGTTTCGCCTACTATTTTTGGTTTTTTGGCAAGTCTCCAAATGTTACAGATAGTTCTATCTTGACATTTTACCTTACAGTTGCATCTTTGATAGCACCACGAGAAAGCTTGCCATCTTTTGATTGTTGAAGAAAGTAAATGGCCACTTCATTCCTTCCATCTTCTAACATGCACTTGGCTCCCATTTCTGAATGAAGACTGTTATTTTTGGGTGCGTAATTTATTGTCAAGTTTCTGGTTTTTGGACTTTGTAATTTATGGTTGTGTAAAGGTTCTCTTTGTTGTTTTGTTATTGAATGAGGACTGTAATTTTTTAGAGAGAAAATTTGTGTAATTTATGGCTATGTAAAGCTGTATTGGGGATAATTTATGTCCTTTGATTTGATGTAATTTGGTGAGAAATCTGTAACAGTGTTCATTTGGTGGGATTTTTGAATAGTGGAAATTTTTGGTGGGAATTTTAGGCCCTAATCTTGTGGCTAATACCCCACACATTCAGATATAATAAAGTAAATATCTTCTAAGTATTTGTACTCTTATAACTATTTTATTTTTTTCTTAAAACTTGTGCATAAAACAATGGTAATCTGGAGATGAATGGAGAAAGTATCTAATCTCCAACTCTCTAAGTTATTACTTTGTGGAGTTGAATGGAGAAAGGATCTAATCTCCAACTCTCTAAGTTATTACTTTGTCTCACTGTAGTTTGTCTGCATAAGTAACTCCCCACAAGCAACTCAGCTGACCTAAGTGTGAAGTAAGGAACTGAATTAAGCAACGAAGACGTTTTCCTCGGAAACCTCCAAGGATAGGTTTGTTAACTATTTTCGGGTGATAGCAAGAAGTGGAGAAGCACAACAAGGACTCACACCCGCACCAAAACCAACCAATCAGATTAACTTAACGCACCATTAATCATTATTAGTCTTGTATAATTGTATACTCTAAGAATAGTGTATTTATACTCGAAACAAGAAGTATTAAATATTTAAATATAATTATTTAATTGAAATTAATTTTAAAATAGAAATATTTTAAAATATGGAAAATACCCACGGTGCGCTTGAGGTTTGCTATTTTGCACGAAATACCCAAAATTTTGATCCGAAATTTTTTAATAAGCCATAACTCGTAATTACGAGATCGGAATATGACGGTTTTTTTTTTCAAATCGATCATGCTTTCGAGAACTACGATTTGGAAAAAAAATTGTCGTATTTGGATCCTGTAACTAGGAGTTTTATATGTCACAATTTTTTTGTCCGAACAAACTTTGAGTGACCATATCTCTTAGTCACGAATTCCAAACTCGGATTTTTTTTTTCAAATCGTAGTTTTCGAAAAGACGATTTATTTGAAAAAACAAATCGTCACATTGTCGTCTCGTAAACACGTATTATGAACTCTTAAAGTTTTCCGGATCAAAATTTTGGGTATATCGTGTAAAATGGCAAACCTCAAGGGCACCATGTGCATTCTCCCTAAAATCTATTACTAATACTCCTATCCTACTTCTAGTATTATTAGTGTTTGATTTAAACAAATTNAAGGACACCATGTGCATTTTCCCTTTAAAATATATGATATTTAATCACGTAAATAAAAAATTTAAAATTTGTAAAAGATTAGGGGATATTTTGTGGAAAATGATAAACTCAAGGGATATTGTGTACACACTAACTTACTTTTCTTGTAAGGAGATATTTCACAAGATCATAATGAATATTTCCTTATTAACAAAGCATTAGTAATATGATATTAACATGAGTTAATGAAATCAACGGTTTTGGTCACTGGCTCATTGCATGCACAAAAATGAAACATTTGGAATTTACGCCTAAATCTTATAATTTTGAATCCCGTATCTAAAAAAAAAAGGACAAATTTCGTAAATAGTTCTTCACAATTTTTCCTAAAAAAAAAAGAGTATATATGTTATAAAATTAGTAACACAAAGGAAATATGTTTATAATTAGCAAATGTGAGTAATGAGCATGAGTCAGTCAATTCGTAGTTGATTCTCTATTCTAGTAAAGAGTGGTTTATGTCATTGATTTAGTAGCAATCAATTTTAGAAAAGAAGAATGTGAAAGTGGTCGTGAATACTTTATATTTTTTTTCAATTGGTCTCCCTTNNGAGAGAGAAAAAGTGAGTACTTTGTGAGGTAAAATGGTATCCGTCACTCAAGAGTGACGGATATGTGCCGTCACAAACAAGAATTTGTGATTTTTTTTACATGCAAAGTGATTGGGCACACATTTTAAATCAAATAAGAAAGCTCAACATATGTTTGTCGTTAAAAGGGGAAATTAGACATGACTCCATTTCCGGTCCGGTACCATGATTCTTTTGCCTTCCTTTCTCTTGCACTTGGACTTGGGCAATTTACGACTTACGACTCCTTACCACCCGTTTTCCTTTTCCAACATCCATTTTATACTCTTTTCTCTCTTTTGTCCGTTCCGAATTACCTATAAGAATAATAAATAATTGAATAGGTAAATAAAATAAATATGCAAATGACATATAATAAACGACTAAGTTATGTTTGGACCAAAATATAAAGCAAAATTATTATTGAATTCACTTCAGTTTCAGTTTGATTAAGATTGAATCAGGGTTTCTAGTACTATTCAACTTCCTGATATCAGATGTTAGATCGATTATCAATTCAGATATTTTCGATCGATTTTCGGGTTTAGATTTTTCCTATGTTTATGAATAATGATTATTCTTACTTTAATAAAGATTTTAATAAGAATTAAAAAACTCAAATAAAATTATTGTACAAGTACACCTAGCTTATAATACTCGCACACAAGGACCATTTAATAGGTAGTTATATGACAGACAAAAAATGACAACTTTATAATAAAATAATAACTCATTTATGTTAAAAAAGTGATGACCACTTTTAAAAAATGGTCATTTTATAATAAAATATGATCACTATTTAAGGTTAAATGGCCAATTTTTGAGTGACCGCACCGTAAAACGATATTGTATTCTTGTACTCGGTGGCAAGCCAGGATTTGAACTTTGAAGGGCGAAAAATTTTAGGGGGGAGAAGGCAATGACTAATCATATAAGATACACTCAATTTTGTTTATCAAAAATTTAATCCATCAGGAAAGCAAGCGCCTCTACTAGCCCCCCTAACTCCACCGTGTACTACTCCCTATAATTTATGTTTAATAAGTAAATTTATTGCTGGGTATTTAGGTGAGGATGGGATGGTGTCATGATGATTCAACTTAGTTATGACGCCAAACCACACGAGTTGAACCTTAAAAAGGCTTTATAATGTAATTGGAGCGCTCAAAAATCAAAATCCTTTGATTCTATATTCTATATCAATGCACCATATAATATAAAAGAAAAAGAGATGTAACATCAAGAATGTGACATGATTACATTATGTTAACCGGTTTCTCTCCAAAGAACATTGAAATGACTCTCCACCAAACGACCCACTATAAAGGTTAATATGCTTTAATCATTTAGGTCTACTTGTTAGTGAATAACATCATGTACGGTAAAGATGATTCCCACCCAATGCCTCCATGAGCACAATCAAAAACACTGGACCGGATTAAACCAAAGCAGTTTTGATTGAATATAGCTCTAACATCCAGTTTTATTAAAAATTCACCATTTAAATGTCAACCAAACAATCATGTACAACAACCGTCCAGGACTGCCCTGGACCGGATTAAACCAAACCGGACAGTACTAAAAATCAAAACAAAAAAATGGAGGACTCAAGACCTCAAGTATGTAGAAGCGCTACAACCCTATGTTCCAGTGTATTATTACTTTGATACAAAACCCAAAAAAATAGAAATTCCGTATAAAAAAATTGCTAAATTTGAAAAAGCAATTTATTACTTCTATTTCCTAACCTGTAAAAGTATAACGTACAAAATTCAGTCTTGTTTACTAACCTGACTTGATGGACAAACAGTTAGACCCTTCGGTACTTGCCTTTCGCTCTTCGTTCTTCAACTTCATTCATCCAGTCATTGAGCAACAGCAAGCCCTTGTAACCGAAGTATGCTACAGCGACCAGCAATAACAGAAGAACGACGAGAAGAACAAACCTTTGCAGGCTCTTGATGAATTTCTGTTCAGATGCATGTTGGTTCCCATTATAATCATTTTCATATTACCTTTTAAAAAACTATAACTATCGCATATTGTGAGAAAATAGCGGTCAAAGTTGACGGACAATGTGCAAAGGGTCAAGACAAATAAGATGGAGGGAGTACAAGATACAGCACCCACTAAACACACCTGCAGTTTTGAAACCTGTCTCGTTTCTTGTGCTTGTTCACGCCTTTTTCTTCGCTTAGGGACATGGGTTACGCTCTCAGTTTCCTTCTTCTGTTGAGGAAGTAAGTAATGATTAGAGAGTCCTCCCTCCATTCCACTTAAATTGACCTCATTTGACTAATGGTCATATTAATCACTTCTTGACCGAAGGAATTTACACGTATAGATAAACATATTACCTTTGTCATTATGTTATTTAAACTAACCAAAGATAAGACGTTAGAAATCAAAAGATGCAAATTATTGGCGGGAACAAAGGGAGTTACGACTTAGGCACAAGTCTTACGGTAAGACTAGCTGTGAAAATACAACACCTGCCTTGGTCAGTGACTCACATACCATTACAATTTAGAAGGTTATATTTGGTTACCAAGCCCAGCATCAATAGACCAGATTCTTGGAAGAAAAGGGCATAGAAAGAAACAACTTTTGTTTTAACATGACAGCAAAAGCATGTGAATAAGAAACAGTTACCTCTACTGCTTTGGGTTTTCGAAGCTGTAATTCAGACTCAATGGCCTGGGCTTTACTTTTACAACTGGAATCACACGGGAGAAGCCTAAGACCATATTGGGTTTTAGGTATATCTTTCGAATCACGCCCAGAATTTGTATATGCTATCTGCACATCTTGGCATAGCCACTCCTTTTTCAAGTTATGGCACGCACAACGAACAGTGACCTTTCCAAAAAAAGTTATTTGGTTAGACAACAGGTTAAAATACCCAAGTCGATATCATTACAAAGGAATTTGAATCAAGGAACGCCTCCGTTAGAAAAATACATGTGTTTGGGGACATAGACAAATAACCTGTAAAAGCACATCTGTAAATCTGTAATAGGCTTTTAGAAAGAAAATTAACAGAAGCGAACCCAAGTGTTCACCTTTTTACTGCATTTTTCTGGTGAAGGACAAAGACCCGAATGACAAATCTCTGGGCATAAATGTGTGCACATAGGTAACTTTCTGCACATGCAAAAGAGACGTGTCATAAATAGGGAATCAAAGCTCAGTCATATGCAAAGAGCACAAACCCTTTCACACGAAATCATTATAAATTGGGCATTCCAGAAACAGCTTCTCAACGTTTTCAGCACAAAGGTAAGGTTGTGACATTGCATTCATCCGATACCCACTTACCCCGCTAAAGGCAAAAGCCTCTTATATACTGTAGTAGTGTTGAAGTTATCATATATTCTAGGCATCATTGACTGCAATCAAAAAGAGTGTCCGTGTACAAATTTCACGCTTATGGCTAGCCTGTGTTGGGAGTAATCGTTACATGAATAATGACGGCAAATATACAAAGGAAAGTAGGAGGTAGATGGTAAAGTGGTGGATAGAGGCAAGTGATGAAGATAGTCAAATAACTACATCATCAAGGGGCTAATAGTTACACACCATCCCCATAGTGTAATGTATTACTCTCATGTGGGAGTAATATTTCCACCATCACCCTTCAACCTTATCTTCATCACCATCATTTCTCCTCCTTTTCTCCTTTGTTTTGAGCCACTATTAGTGGTAGTCAGGCTTCCAAGATCTTGCAACATTCCAGCTTAACCACAAGTCCATATACCAAATTTTGTTTTTAGTTTTGTTTCTACCAGGTATAGTTCATGCGAATATATAACTTAGCGCCCAAGGAGGGTAAACTAAATGTCCACTGTATATAGGTTCCTTTGAGCAAAACTCGGATACCCCCAAAGACCATTAGAACAAAGATAAAACTAGAAATGCAGGTCTGTGTATAAATTCTCAAGGGAATAGTAATTGAAGTTGGGTTTTACCGATGGCAAGGTCCACCACAAGAACGGACTCTCAGTTGTTCCTTTTCAGATAAGGTGTTGTAGTATATACATTCAAAGACATGAACCATTGCACCACAATGACATGCACGCTTTAAGAGAACTTTGCAAGGAGGGCAGTCTCCAGGGTGGCACCGCCGTGGGCAAGGATGTTGACATGGAGGAGACCTTTCCTGATCATAGACAATATTATAAATATTCTTTAGTAGAAAGATAACAAGTCAACAAACCAAAACAAGTAGAACGTAAACCTTTTGACAGGAAAGAGTACACTCTTCACAAGGCTCGCCTCTTTTACGTTGATCTGATGAGGATGATAAATGCTGAAGTGCATGGCAAGTCTTGGTGCAATAATGATTGCCACAAGCAAGAGGATTCCCACACAAGTTGTCACAAGAATATTGTGAATTATCTGAACATATCATCTGAGAAGAACAAGAGAAGCAAATGGACAAGTTATACACCAATTTTTAGTAACTTATAACATCAAGTACCCCAAGGAGTCAAGGGTTTACACAAATTGCGGGTAAGAAGGTTTGGGGTTGTTAAACCAAAATATTTTTTTCTAAGAAGTTGTGGGGTCTCAAGACCCTCAAAACTGATATGTACCAACAACACTGGTCTTATCAGGTATGCCCCCTACTGAATTAGCTTTTCTAGAATGAAGATTGCAGAATATCAAATCCAACCATTTTTTCTGCAGCAAAGTGTAGCCCAACACAGGATCTCCAAACAAGCTCAGGACATGGTGGACATGGTATTCCAGCTGTTGGTTCAGTCTGATAGTTCTGTTTCTTTTTCTTTGGCTTCAGAGTGAACTCTAGGTTAGGAGGGGGCCGAGGACCATGACACCTACACAAATTTAAAATAACAACAAAGAGAGATGATGTTACTCTCATTTTGCATACTAAGGAGTCTCTTCTGCAATTATATCTGTTTGGTCAAAACAAATAGCACAATACCAACCTTAGTTTACAGGCATGACCACATGGATACTCCTCTCCACAAGGAAGTTTGCAAGGTGGGCAGGCTCCATAATGACATTTATGTGGCTACATAAACATTACAAATACAAATTTAGTTCTGGCAAAGTGGCAAATGTCTGGTGTTAGCATGGAAATCATAAATCTGATACATACACACACAATTCATAACTGGAGGTCAGTGTAGAGATTGTTATAATAGGCTATTTCATTCGACTAGGTTTTAGGTTCAAATTCATACACAATAAATGTATTTTAAAGATGTAGGGGTAGAGACAAAGCCACAAAGGACAGAAAAGCAATTGGAAACAAGGAATGAAAGGTACAGTTCAAGCTCTAAATGGGGTTAGAGGAAAATACAATGTTCAAAACTAGCTAGAGCTCCAAGCAGAAAAAGAAGCGAAAATTTCCTAGTGGCAAGTAAAAGCACTGAAATTCACCTTACAAGTTGTGCTGTGTCTACATAAAGGATTTATCTGACATAGTTTACGACAACGAGGTGGCTTCTGTTCCTTTTCTGTACCACAAGGAACCTGGCAACGTATACAGAATTGTTAAAAAGGCGAATGCACAAAACATGTTATGCAGTATATGCACCATGCATACCAAGTTTTAAAAGGGTTAGCCAAGAACACGATAGTTTCCATGAAGACAAATTCTTATAAACATTTCAACCAAGGAAATTTAGCTATTAAGATGCATGAATTCATTTGACACGCTCTGACATTGCACTATCAATTGATGGCAGTCATGGCACAAATTTGACCTGTTGAGTTTTGACTACACTTCCTGTAAGAAGGTTAGTTTGTACACATAATCTCTTGCTTATCACAATACAAATTGTGAAACTATCACTTGTCAAGAATGTAGATAAGACTAAGAAGTTTTTTTTTTCAGGAGTTCCATTAAGAGTTCAAAGTACTGCAGGTTAAGTAGTTTCCAATCTTTCCATCCTACACAACTTTTTGTGTAGAGGTCAAACGGATAATTATAGTAGAAACACTGCAATTAATTTGTTAATTAGTGGCACATGACAAGAAAAAAACATAGAAACTCATTTCCCAAAGAAAAAGTCAACTGCAACAAGCGGGGATCAGCTCCCTAGTAGGAGATGTAAAAGGGGAAAGCAGATATGTTGTTATCTACCAGCAATCAGCTATAGTTTAAGAGATGCCAGATTAAATTGATATATAAGGCTACAGAAGTTGGAAAAAAAGGAAACGAAGATGGATATTTTGTTGAGAGTAGAAGATGGAGGACTAGAGGTCTCAGAGACCTCAACTGCACACTTCAGTTAGGTCAGATTCTCACCTCAAAATGAGTTGAACCGCAAGCACATGAAATCGTCACCATGAGAGGGCAAGGTGCACAGGGACCTCTACAGCAAGAGAAACATCATTTTCAGCACCTTTTTTATACAAACAAAACGCATTATCATTTGCTAATCAGATCCAAATAGATTCATGGTGTCCATAAAATGGGATTTGATATTACAAATAGGAGGGATGGGTTACACTTGTTAGCTGTAAAAGAGTAAAAGGCCAGCTTGCCCACAGATGTAACACTGTATGTTTCAGTCTACATTAGCACTTACTTCTTTTGAACTCATACCACAACGAAGCTAGATGCCTACAGCCCTACACTGCTTCCAACCCCATAGTTATCAAATTCAAATAATGCTACGCATCACAGTCCATGCATTCTTGTCTATATTAGATGAGCAAAACCAGAAATATACTTCCATTAGAAAAAAAGCTCTCGTATGTGATCATCAAAAACTTCACTATCTATATCTGACATCAGTAAGTCATAAAGATACCATCATTGAATCAGCAAATTCACAATGCAGTCCATTATGGATCATCTATCATAAATTCACAATACACACCAAAGCTCAGTCATGGGAGCTAGCAGAACTACAGATCGAGTAAAAACAGGAGCAATAATTCAACAATTAGCATCTTCTCATTGACTTTGCACCATAATCAAAACTCGTATGAACTCCACCTAATATATTATCTTACCTATGACACGGAGAAGGACACTTGTGATTCCTACAACGTAGCTTCCGGTCACACACCTGTTTCAATATTTTTAAATAGTAAAGAGTCTGAAAAAGAACCAAAGATAAGCATATGGCTACATGGTAACAAATGTACCTCTGCACATTGTGGACAGTCTCCATTACAGCAGCGTCTCCTGCAAGCATGACGCCCACAATCACGTTCCCTCGTGCACTTCCTTTCACATACCAAATCTTGATGGCAGGGAATCTAGTCATCTAAACCATAATTAGTGCACATTGTTCTATGCCATCGAGACTAAAACCACACACACAAACGAAAAGGTGTGTTTACCTGTTTCTTCAAACCCCCACATCGACAAGATTTTGTGATCACAACCCTACAAGTCTCTTCACAAGCCCTACGATGGCATCTATCCGGGCACCTATGTATTCCACAACTCAACTTCTTATCACAAGTCGACCCGCACAAGGGCACCTCAGCATCACAAGACATCCCCTCATAAACCCTCTTTCCACACGGACAAGTTCTCTTCCCTTGAAACGGACATTGACCACAATCACCCCCATGGCAACCTCGCTCACAAACGTGCTTCCCACACTCCAAACTACGACCACACGGATTCTCACACCTAAAAACCCGATCACAACATTCCCTATCCTCCTTCACCCTCCCACATTGACACTTATACACACCCTTCTCTCTACAAGGCGGACAAACCCCATCATGGCAAATCTCACTACACCTATGAATCCCACAATCCAAAACCTTATTACACTTGTTACCACATGAATACTCCTTAAACCCACACCTTCTAACATCCTCAAAACCGCCGCAAAAACACCTACATTTCACCAATTTAGGGCATGAGGGGCAAGGGCCAGGGTGACATAACAAAAGACAATAATGCCCACAATTATTCTTCAATGGCCTACCACATATCTCCCCACATGAATGGGGCAAAACCCAAGGATCATGAATTGGGTTATCTACTTTACCACAAAAACAAGTATAAATTTTAGGAATTTCACATTTTGGGTACTCAAATCTACACTTAGGACAGTTCCATACCGAGGTATCGGCCGCAACCTCAGCCGATATAGGAAGGCGCGTGAGGGCGCGTGAGGCAGCCAATGAGGTTGATTGTTGAGCCCAACTTTGAATGCAATGAAGATGGAAGACAGCAAAACAGGACCCACCACAGGACCAAGTGGGGTCCACTGGTTTGATGCGTTCAAGGCAAATGAGGCAAGAGAGTGCTCCGGAAGTTGAAGAATTGAGGAAAGATTGGATCTTAGAGAGATCATGGGGTGATGACGTGGATGAATCATGAGCGTGGATCTCAAGGTATGCTTTGAAGATGGTGTTTGATAGGTCCACGTGGCGGCGCGTGGTGTTGGTGGTGTTGTCGGAATCGTAATCTGAGGTGTCTGAGGAGAGGGGTTGTGAAGGGTGCATGATCGAGGTCATTTTGGGGATTTTTTGATGGAGAGAATTGGAGGGTTGAATGAATTGTGTGCAAATTTGTGTGAATTCTGGAATTTGAATCAAAATGGCTGCAGTATTTGAGATTTTGGGGTAAAATGTTTGTTAGGAAGAACACAGGAGGGACTGTGCCGATCCAATCTTGTTATTTTTTTTTAACGAGGAAATCCGTAGCCGCTATTTTCGGTGCGCAATAGGTAAACCCTCGGGTGTACGTGATAGCCTGTAAAATTATACGTATAACAGGTAAGTCACCCGAGGGTGACACTCTCGAATTCTATTAGGCATGAGTGACTCATGCCAAGAATGCTCCACAAGATTTTGCTCTTGAGAAGGGTTGGAAATTTCACCCAATTTTAACAACTAGACTCCGACTTTCGGTCTTCGTTTCAATCATTTATTTAGTCTTGATTAAAATCCCATCCCTAACAATAAAAAGGGTAACAAAAAGAGTAGGAAATTGTAACGGAGTATTTGTATGATTATTTCGAGTGTTGAACACAGATGTGTGTGAATTATCGAGACTTGAGATCGGTTTTATGGTGAAATGATCATATTTCAACTTAAATAAAGTGTACAAGTATGGTGTCTACCGATCTAGGCATATTATAAAGTGTCAACTTAAATTCTATTGGTTTAGTTTGTTTTTAGGCAAAACATTTGAAAGGTTGTCGGTTTTCTTTTCAGTTCAAGTATGAGTTTTCGAGGAAAAAAACTTGAATTGGAAGATTAGAACAAGGATGGTGAATCAAGTGGAGAAGATAGGTATAGTTTCGCTGGCAAGTGTTTCACCCGTGTCACTCAAACTTGGGTGCAAATGCAAGAGTCGGATGCATGTCAAGTATCTATCTGTTGTATCAGACACCGCTATTTTGTTGCACTGATTAATTTTCCAGCACAAGAGCGTCGACATGTTGTATCATCATGTATAGTTGTATACATGCCACATAAAGCTAAAGTGGATCGGTAAACGTAGATAAATAGTAGAAAAATAAGACCAAACATGATAATTCAGATAAGACTATTCGCACTTGCAAAACCACAGTTGGGATACAAGGATTATAAATAAGAACAAACGTGATCCGAGCATGAAGGCGGCACTCTCAAAACATAATCCTCACTTCAGAGAAACATATTTACAGTGACAACCACAATTGCAGTTTGCAAATCCAAATTCACACACCGCTGTAACGCATTATAAACAAAGAACACGTCTCTGACTGGTACAATGAATTCTCAGAGCTCAAAATTTCAGGGAGAAACAAACTGAAAGTGCATAAGAAGCTTGACCGAACTGTACTTAATTCCCTCGCGACTGTAAAGAGGCACAGACCGGATACCTTCCTTCAGCTCCCAAACAGGTAAACATGTTTGACCTCCAAAGTCGTCTTTTTCAGACATGTCATACTCATGAACTTCTATTCGGAGCAGGGCTAGTTCCGGAACTGTCAATGGGAACTCAAACACTTCATTCCAGGCTGGTATCCAGTTATCTTCCAGTGTTTTTGTTTTCTTCATTACGGTGTCACCTTCAACTCCTGCTATCCCAATCTGTGAAGGCACAAAATCAAATAAATACTAATACCTCCATACAAGAAGGAAAAACAAACGCAAATTATAAATCTTACTACGTATATAAAATAGTGCTGATATCTAATGGGGTTTGTCGTCGTTTTCATGCTACAATCCTCTCAATCTACTCTAGGAGACCAAAGAAATGTAGAGGACATTCCCTTTAGACCATAAATAAGTACGAAATTGCTCAAGTAGGTCCCACTAGAGGTAGTAGCCCCTTGCCTTATNNCTCCAATGTGGGATCCTTACATGTGTAACTCATATGGGTTGGAACTTATTCTCAACAGAGAGTGATGGGGTAAATAGACAACAGAACTCTAAATTTAGCCTAACTTTGTTGGATTTTGGATGCAGAAAGTGAGGACTTTAGAGGGGGGTAAATAGATAGATCCGATATGATCACAGATTCATGGTATTAAATAACAAATATCGGCTTCATTCTTGATCACGCAATTGGTTGTCACCCGCTAATATTGGTTGTTGTGCCATATGTGTGGTCGATACATCCTCTAAATACGGTTGCCGTAACATGCAAACCCTTTGTAAAGAAGTCACAATGTCGAGTCAAACCTTAAATTTAATACTACCATGCAAAATTGCAAATGATAAAGATATAGGGTATGATGGGGAGAAAGAAAGAAAACTAGAAGGAGATTATAATAACCAAAGTTATGTAGCTTACCCTGACATAAAAATCCGGAGGAGAAAACTGGTCAAAGTGTGTGTGTTTGAAATCATAATACCACCCTTCACCCATATATACTGTTACCTGCAAAATATCAAAATGATAATGAAAGTCACCTCATCAAGACAAACAACCTGAGGAATGTCTCAAATGCAAAAGTGTTAATTATAGAATAAGCTACTCGCCTTCAAGGTCTTCTTAATTGAGAGTTTAGCTTTTGGATCAAATACTTGACCATTTGGAGCACTCTTTAAGAGAAAATCTGGTTTCTTAACATATCCACATCCACCATTAGCTCTGAACATCCCCTGCATCAACCATAGGGATCTTCCATATCCCTGTCACCAAAAGAAAAATTAATTATTTTTTTGTACACTTTCTCAACAAATAGTTACGGATTCACTTTCTCTTAATAGTTAATATAGGTCGGGAAGACAAACCTGCATGTTGAATGCAACCATCTGAGCTCCATGCGTCCATGCAATGAGGGGATTGTAATTTGATGAGTTGATTCTTGTACCCTTAGGATAAATTCTAAGCATATTTTTCTGCGTGAACCTGAAAATTCAAAAGCGAGAGCATTTTATGTATGATTAAAAGAGGTTCAGTCTTCACACTTTACAGGTGCAACTATGCATTGTCGAAAGGAAATAAACTCGAATCTACTAAGTCAAAAGGATTTGAGATTGACAGGTTTCAAATTAAGTCACGAATACCACTGCTCAATGACTTCATCACTTACCTACGACATCTGCATAGGCATCCTTTTATCATGAAACCTACTGAAACACTTTGGTTTGCAAATCATTGCCTCATAATTCTCTAAATTTGGCACACCTAACCCAGCCTTTGTTACCAAGAAAACCTTGTTAAGAGTCTAGGTGTCATGCTAATATACTATGAGCCGCTGAAGTGCATGGTTATTATTAGCCAACCAGCTTCATCTGAGTTTGAAATAAGCCATGTAACTCTGACTCGGCAAGATACATTCAACACAGGCTGTGTTCAAGTATTGGGCTCAACTATTTTATAAAAATCCTAATGTTTTTGGCTCAAAATAATGTGTCCAAGTCCTACATCATTGTGTGAGTGTTAAGTTTTATATAAGATAACATGAACATCCGGCAAACATAGGAGATGAGTGTGTATTATATAATCCCCATACGAAGCACCAGTATCAATATGATACCATCTTGTAGCTATATCGTGCTTTATGAATTATGATCCTAAAAGCCATATCATACGCTTTCAGTTTCCTTTATACAGAGTAGTATAAAAAGACTATTTAATATTTACCCCCTCTAAAGGTTGAAACTTATTAAAGGGAAAAGGTAAGAAAAGAAACAAAGGGAAGAATCAGCCAGAAAATGAAGCAACCTCTGGCATTAAAATGGACTCAGTATCAACTTTGTCTCAAGCAGTACTCCTTTAATGATCCCTCAGCAAGTAAGATGGTCACTATGACCAAAGCTCATCAATCAGTACCATTATAGCAACCGACATATTCTATCAGTTTTTTATTGACAAAATAAAGATATAACCAAATGTAAAGAATTGGTTGCCCGAGTATATAAATTTGTTTCACGATTTAAAAGTTTACTAGAGAGTAGAGTGTAAAAGAACATATCCAACTGTCATTAAGTACCTCAGAATCGCCTCTCCATACTTAATCACTGCCTTTTCAAGCTCCTGTTCACTCAAGCTAAGACGTCTCACTTTATCAGGATCCACCTTCAGTGCAGCAGTTAAGCCACCCTTGGGTTTTCCAGCATGAATAGCAATAAGACGCTTGTACTCTGGTGCGACAATCTTGTGAGACTCAGAAATGTCATCATCCTCTTCCTTGTCCTCAGTATTGTCTCCATCGTCAAAGTCATGAAACTACATACGTCAATCCTCGTGTTACAACAACATTTTGAGCAATTTTTTTTAAAAAAGAAAAAGAAAAACAACTGAAACAAATAGTTGTACTTACTTTCTCACTTTCAATATGATGTTTAAGACTGGGAACTTCCTTTCCCCAAGCTTCTTCATCTCCAGAATACTTGATACTCTTCTGAGACTCATCACTCGCAAGTTTAGCTTCATCATACTCTTTTGGTGGTTTTGTTGATATCATAATATGTTTTTTCAGTGATCCAGGAGATGGAAGTTCCCTAAAGCAGCCTGAGTCTGGTAAAAACAGCATGTCTCCAAATGTGGTAGTGATCATCTGGACAAAAACAGTAGCCCTTTAATCTCAAAAATGATCCAAATTTATTATTTTATGCTTGACACTACAAATGCGCTACCATACGCAAGTCAGACATTGGACAGTCGTACAAGAATATGACAGTTGACACTCCATTTTATGCCAAAATTATGACGAAGTACATCAAAGTAGCTGACTCCAACCCTTGGACACACAAGTACATTGGAGGCTTTGAACAGAGTCTGAGTAACCAGGCTTACCAAATTCACACATTACAAAATCCCGTATAATGTCTATTTTTATAGTCCAGTGAATCTCGTATTCATAATATATGTTTGTATTGGGGTATTACGAATTAAGCAACCTTGGGCATAGCATAGCCCACCAAAGGATTATTGGCAAAAGAAATAATCAACAAAAAAACTAGGATCCAAAACTTGATGTATAGAACATCACGAGTATCATAAAACCAGGGAATTACCTCAGCCGTTTTAGCTTGAAGATCAGCAGTAAGGTGGTCCTCAAGCGTTATCACTACAGGGTATTCAGATGCAGTAAAAGCATGCTCCTTAATGGACTTTAAACATCTAATAAGCTCGACTGGAGAAGTCATTGTCCTATACAACAAAGAGAGAAGACATTACGGGAAAAACAATAAAAGAAAGCTGCGCTTGACTAGGTAATAGCTTTAGGAATGTCAAAATTTGAATAATTTAAACTAAGGGAAGCAACTTATTTAATAGGAGTTTTACAAACGAATCAAGGTTAAGTAAGAATCAGTAGGGCAATACCAAGGAATAAGAATAGGTTCTTGCGCAAGACTGTCTCACGGTAAGACTAACCCACGAATTGGGTAGAATTCAGGTCTGATTGGGTTAATAGATATAGTTTGTAGTTAAATGAGTTGATCTCAAATTATATTAACATGACAACCTTTTGGCAATTAAATTTTAAATATATACCCTCCATGAAGAACATCGACATTGTCTTTTGAAGAATTGGGCCATATATCCAATTCAATCACTCTCACTGCCTTCTCCAGTGCATGTATGATAGGAACATCACTGCAGTCACTAGTTAGTTGATTTCCAGTAAGATAAGAATTGTGGCCTGTGTATATGAAATAATGAGACAGTGGACAATCCATATCCTGGTGAACCTGAAATAACAGGAATTAATAGTTTAAATGGTCAGGCTAAGTCGCACGGAGGAAATAGATAAGATATATGCTAATATGGAAAAATTAGTAGCTGAATTTCAAAACAAGACGGAAGCACACCACAATCTCAGTAAGATAATCATCAGAACTTAGCTATAGGGACTGTCTTTTTGGACTCGGCTCAACAAGGCAGAGTTCAAACCCCAATATGAAAGCATATGAGCAGTGAAACCCTCTACATCATATAGAATTTCACAATAGAGCTGATTTCATTCAGGTGTTAGTAATTAATGAAAAAGAGAAGCATAATGTGAAAAACTGGACTTCTGTGTACTCCTTTCACTCTAGGCTTTAAGGAAAATTGAGATTAAGTTATCACCAAATTTTGGAATGCAAGTTAAATAGCTGATATGAAAACTAACACAAAATCAAAAGACAAGCTGTGAAAAATAAAAAATAAAAAATTGTGGAGCAAACATAGTGAAGCTGTGTCTTTGCAATACAGTAATTCCTGCAACAAGCACTAGATTAACTTTCGCGTGTTTTGTGCTACACTAGCATCAACATAATAACTTATATAAGCAATGGTCCAACTTCATTCGAATCTCCCTTTCACCATTACCCGTTCGCCCCCACTGGGGTCAATTCCTGGCTCCGCCACTGTATATAAGATGGCCTCACATGTGAAACGAAGCCAAAAACGCAACTCGTATTATACACAAGCATTTGGGTTTGCCTCAAGTGTTAGACGGTCTCATACAAGACTTAGGCGTGTAGCATCAAAAGCGGCATTACACAAAGCTTTTTTTGTAAGGTACAAGAGTCATCAGACTGCATCCGTTAAAAGAAGTGCTGAGGCCAAACACAATCTCTATCTGAAGATTCCTAGATCACTTCTTTTGCAATACATAAAGGAAGATGACAACATAGACACTCTTCCTACCAGGACCACTAATTGGAAAACCCTTTTCAGGACTCACCATTACGGAATATTTAGCGGAAAAAAATAACATTTTATAATCCATCAGGATATTTCATATGTTCTTTCCACACATCAAAATAAAGCAAAAGGTTTGTGAAAAAGCAAAGCAAAAACATGGCATTTTAACCTCGAAACAGGAACATAAGGTCAATAGCCAAAGATCTGATATTTCAAAATGCGAATGCAGGCAAATTCATAAACTCTATTCTGCTTCCACACATCTTGCTTTCAGATTGTTAAGGAAAGATGTAGAAATTTACAAAGGAAACACTCGCATCATACATGAAAAACTCATACTTGAGTCTTAAAGAGACATGGCCATACCAGCATACCTCATGAGAGTTGTATGTGTTTTCAACATACCATATTTCTAGATTAAAACTTGAAACAACATCCATTTCATACCCCTCCCTAAGTAATATTCCTATGATTCCCCAAGTAACTTCAGTTCAAGACCAACAAACAAAAAACAACAACAACAACAAATTAAAAAGGGATGCTACACAATGCTCTCAACTTGCCTAATGCAGAATGACAAACATAGTGCAGGATAAAGACAGCAGTTACAAAATCCACTCTTCTCAGATTTTGTAAAACTATAGAATCCAACACAAGCTATGTGGGTCCCAAAACATAGATTATAATACCGGGTTTCCAAATACGGCAAATTTACAAACTAGGTAAATCAAAACAACTACTCTACAATTCTTGAGTATTCCATGTGTCACCGTACACCCTAGCCAATTGAAAAACCCTTTTTATTACTTAGTTATTTATGATCAATGTTATTAATCCCAACTTCGTATTGGCTGGGGTGTACTATGACGTAATACAAATAACAAAACCCAAAATAAACAAAACCCAGATAAACCAGTGAAAAGTTAAAAAGAGAGAAAAAGATGAAAAAAGATTACCCCAAGTTTAGGAGAAAGAGGAGGATTGAGATCACCAAAAAGGTATTTAAAGAAACCTTCAAGGTTAATACCAGACTTATGGAAGACATTAAGATGTCTAAGACTATCAATAAGGATTTGTGCATCTTCAACAGTTGACTTGTCTTCTTTCTGTTCATTAACCATGAAATTATGAAGATGATTAACAGTCATAACACCATTTTCAGAGTATCTGCTAAATAAACTCTTAATTTCTTGAGGAGCTTCTGATACAGCCAATTTAAACCTCCTTCTACAACAGAAACATACACTGTATGTTTGTTTAGACATACTGTTTTTGATCTGAACAAAAAGATTAGGGATTTTGATTTGGGTGTTTTTATTTCTGACAAAATGTCAAATAAATCTGTGGAGTTTATGAAGTTAGTTGTTTGGAATGATTAGATGACAGACAGACAAGAAGGAGAAAGAGCATAGCATAGGTGTGCAGATGTGTGAGGATGACGTTTCACTTATCTTTGCTCATTTTTAACTTGTTTATTTATTGCTACTCAAATGTATACTAGTCATATTTAATATGATTAATAAATAGGCTCATTATTAATGATATGAATGATTATTGATGAATAAGTAAATACGGAGTAATAAATTATGCCACGAGGAATAGATTTGTGATGTTTTTTATAGGTGAAGCCAGTTGAAGTGATAATGATTGTTTATGGACAAATTTTCACTTTAGATGAATATTATCTGGGAAAAATTGACGGGAATAATCCCATCTTTAACTCATCTTCCAAGAACAATTCCACCTTTTAATAATCCAAAAATAATCTCAGCTTTTAACCCTATCTTCTTTAAACAATCCATTTTACCTATTATCTACTTACATGATTTTAAGTCTCTTAATCATTCTCTTTTTCAAAATTTATTAGAATCGGAGAGAGGGGAAAGCGCATAAAGATAATCGTAGTATTATTGATAGTAGTTCGTTCGTATCTCAAACAATTAGTTAATAACCCATATATGGTAAGATTAACAATATATTCTCATTAAATATGGTAAAAATGAGAATATAATTGAGTATCTCATGTGAATTTGTTGTTAATATTACCATAAATGGGTTATTAATGTGTGCCCTTAGGGTACACATTAGAAAAACCCTTACATTTATACTACTCCAAAGATTCTAAAGATAATATCGTATCTCAAACCTCTTCTAATAGTAGTAGCATAATATACCTTATTCTATAATAATAATAATATTCCGATTACGGTATATCATGATATACCGTAATATCTCGTAACATTCCCCCTCAAACCCATGGTAATTTGTAAAAATTGTCATGGGTTTGCACATCATTAATAACAAAAACAGGGAGAAAAGAAAATGAAATTTCTTCGGTCTTCGGTGTAAGGGAACGTCGTAGCTTTTTGGACCCGTCGAAATTAAATCCAAACTTTTCGAACTCGTTAAAATATCGTAATCAGGAACGCCGCAATTTTTCGAACCTGATAAATTCGTCGATCGGAAAAATTATCGTCCAAAATACTCAAGATCTTTTACACAACCCACGTCATTAGGCAATGTGCAAAACAAACTCATTCCATGGACAACTCTGATTGGTCCCCTGATTTGGTGTTTCTTGTTCATCAATGGAACTGAAGTCCTAAAAACAATCGATGATTTTTTTTTTTTTTTTTAATTCAACGCAAAAGACAAATCGAGTAATTCATTGAAAGTCCCGCCGGTGAGCTTTGTAACTCATTAGCCCACCGGCAGGCAGCGAAATTTTGATTTTAGGCCTCAAGAGCGTGAGGTCTGATACCATATTAGAATCGGAGAGAGGGGAAAGCATAAAGATAATCGTAGTATTATTGATAGTAGTTCATTTGTATCTCAAACAATTACAATGGTATTACATTTTAGTATTTTACTACTCCAAAGATTCTAAAGATAATATCTATCGTATCTCAAACCTCTTCTAATAGTAATAGCATAATATACCTTATTCTATAATAATAATATTATTCCGATTACGGTATATCACGGTATACCGTAATATCTCGTAACAAAATTTTTAAGTTTTTCATTTATATTTTATTTCTTTTCTAGATAGCACAATCTTAAACCCCTTTATGTAACTACCAAGTAATTATTTCGAAAAACAAAGCCCAAAGATCTAAACCCGACTTTAAATTGCAAAATCTTCGTGTTGTAGAATCATCAAGCTCGGGAATTTTGATTGGTTGATTATAATTTCAAATAAGAGAAGACAATACCATAAGTTCATAATTAGCTAATTATTTTTGGGTGATGCTCGAGTAGACAAATTACTTTTTTATGTGCAACTATGAGTCTATGACATTTTTACCCTTATCATTTATCTTTTTCTCCTGATTCAACTTCGGAAAAAAAAAACTAATTAAGGTCCTCACCACCATTGGAAGCGATCTAAACACAACCGCACCACCTTAGTTTAATTTTCCAGCAACATAATTACACTTTGTAATTAAATCTCCACTCTATAGCGTTTACAGATTGAATGATATATAACTACCGGCAAAAATGCAAGATAATGGTCAAGAAGTAGCTACCGTGAACTGATAAACCAACTACTGACTTGCTAAAGGGAATAAAATATATGGTAATGGTAATGGTAATAGAGTGCTTAGTTGAGTTTTGTCACTCAGTGATCCACGACCATCTAGCTAATTAGTCGAAAACGCAGACAAGCTAATCTGGAGTATTGAACTAATTAGCCGAAAATGACAAAGAACTTAAATCAGCAAAAAAATTCAATGAATAATGTAATTGATGTAAAAAGAAATAATTCTTTGTTGAAATATAAGAATGAGGATTTATAATTTGAGAATTTTGAATTTATTTGATTGAGATTTTATGAGTGATCTACTATATCAAGTCATTTATATGAGGGGATTGTTTAAAGAAGATGGGGTTAAAAGGTGGGATTATTTTTTTTTTATTAAAAGGTGAGATCATTTTTGGAAGATGAGTCAAAGGTTGGATTATTCCCGTCAATTTTTTCTATTATCTGTCTAAAACTGTAGACGGATAGTGCTCTGTCATAAAATGAAAGTGGGTGGGAAATGGATACCCCCACTTACCCTCTCACTTGCATTTTGTGGGAGGGTCACTATCAATCTACAGTTTTAAACGGATAGTGTCCGTCTACAATGAGAAGGATTGTTGTTTTTGTGTTTTTACATTTCCTCCATTAACGCATTTACCCTTACCTTTTGAGTTTTGATTTACCCCGTCTAATTGAAATTGATCTAACAGTAGTGAAAGTAGATCTGGTTAATCAGGTTATTGAATTCAGATCGGGCTAAATTGGTTCGATTTAACTTGGGTTAATTTTGGTTTTGAGTTTAGTTTGATTTTGATCGGGTTCATTTCGCTCAGCCACTTTAATCGGTTTTGACTATTTCGAGTCCCGTACATTTAAGAGCACATCAATATCGGTTGGTTTGAGTTTTTAGTCATACTTTTTTTTCAGTACAGGGTAAAAAAATTAGCTTAAATGTAGCTTATGCTTTTCAATTTAAATGTAATAATAATTTATGATACCATTAACAAATAATGGATCAATGAAAAAACAATTAAAATATGAGTTTTTTTATGAAAAAAATTAAATATCCTGACGTTAGATCGTTAAGTTCAGTTCTTATCGGTTCAAATATATTCAGGTTCGGGTATCATTACCCAGCCGATCTCATTAACACCCCTAAGGAGTACCATCCAAGGCTTGCCTGGAATCCATGGAATAATCAAGGGGTAAATTTTAATCGGGTGATAATTAGTAGAGAAGCTAATTACTTGGGTAATGAGTTAATTGATGATAGGTTTAACATATAAAAGTAATGATTACCGAGTAGAAGTTTCACTTCCATAATCATTACCCATGGGGAGGGTGGATAATGTATTACCACTACATGAGAGTAATAGATTTGGGAGGTGGATAATTATTTTAATACCAAACATTAAACATGTACTTACATATTACTCCATTTGTGTACCCTTTTAGAATTTCTTTTTGCAGTACGAGAGGACTTTTTACACAATCATTTCCATTTGTGTACCCTTCCCTTAAAACCTCTCTAAACCTATTTCTCGCAAATAAAAACAATACAACCTCTTAAATTAATCACATTTTGTCAATTACTTATTATAATTTGAACATAAAACATGTTTTTAATTTAATAATTGTATAATTACGGATCAAATTAATGTATTTTATGAATTTTGCTATTTAAGTTAGGGTTTGTGGTTAATTTTAAATTATCAATCTGGGGAATTTGTTGCTCGGTTGTGGTTGGCTTGCGGCTTGGGTGGAAAACAGCGGGAATAGGCGGCATGGCTGGAGAACATTCGGCCATAGACGGTGTAGGTGGGCGGCGCAGACGGAGGGGTTTCGAAGGGCATGGTCGAGGTGGTGTAACTTGTAAGTGTAGTGGTAGGGGTGATGGGCGTTCGTTGAGCGACGATGTCGGCTTGACATTGGCGGCGAAATGGTTGGTGGTGGGAGGCAGAGAGGGAGGTGGAACGGTGGCATGAGGGGAATTGGGTGGTAGGTGTTGGTGGCCATGCATAGGATTATAGGAGTTAATGTCGTGAATACAGTACACTTAACTTTTATTTTGGATGTACTCCGACCTCCATAGACCGTAGTACACAATAGGAAAATAAGAGGGGTAAATTGGGGATACATGTAATTGTACGGTATTGAGTAAAAATTATGCTGTAAAACTTGATTGCTTTTTTTATGTTATGCTCGAACTACATGGGTAAATTTTAGCGTGGTCAGTCAAATATTGATGATTATTCTATTAAAAATAGTGTATGATTTGTTCTAGACCGTTGAATGTAATTACAATATCACAAATGTGATGCAAATGTTCTTCAATAGTCTTCCATATGATTTTCAAGTGCGTATATTTTTTTTTTCGAATACGGGTAATCATTTGTGTAACAGGCTGTACATTTAAACTAATAAAATATTATAAAATTATTAAAGATCATCTATATATTTTTTTCTATATATGTCCGTGCAATTTTGCACGGGTCCTAAACTAGTTAGTTCACTATTAGAAGAATTAGAAGAGTCTAATAAGAGGTATAGGAACCGAACAATTGGTATCAGAGCATAGGATGTTGAATGCATAATTGATTTATAGTTTTTTCGAATTATTAGTAACTTAATTAAAACTAAAAATTTCTGATTTATTAGATAAAGCCACGGAATATTAATGCATATTGTATATTCCGATCCTAAAATATTTTTAGGTCATTTTTATGATTTATGGTATTTTATTGCTCATTTTAATGATTTTTAGTTATTTTATAACATTTTTATGTTGTAAAATTCATTAAATTAATTTTTGTATACTTTAGATGTTTTATTTGATAAAACCGATAAATTGCAACTATATTTTCTCGAAATTAACTCGAAATTTTTAACCATGATTTTTGACATTATGAGAGTCATGGAATTATTTCAGAATGGTCAAAATTTTAAAATTTAAAATTTTAAATTATTGTAATTTAAATTGGATTTATTTCATAAAT